>OY744538.1:515000-690000 GCA_963556195.1 Sepiola atlantica | reverse complement strand
CACGATACTCGTTTTTACACCTTTTTCATATTTAAAAGAAATTTTTTTAAAAAGACACTGAGAATAATGAGAATAAATACAAAATGATGTTCTAACTTGTTGCGTACAGATAGCTCCGTCCTCCGGTACCGGATGCTCTGAGCGAGAACCTGCCGGCTGTCTTAAGGGTTTCAAAGGCAAGTTCCAAGTTCTTAATTTCCCCTCCTTGCCAAACGAGGTCCCGTTGATTTTACCTGCTGTTACCTCGTGCAGGTTGAAAGGCAACTATATCATCGTACTTTCGAATGAAGAAGGAAGCAACCAGAAATCGCCCGGGGGACAATGTTATTATTTCACCTGTCAACGGAGCCTGTCTCGCTTTAACTGACTCTGAAGATGTAGGTCGCCTACCTACACATGCAAACCAGTTACGTTTTTTTCTTTGTTTCCTCTTTCTTCATCTATAATTTTTATCGGCTTTCTTTTTCTTTTTCTTTTTAGAAAGTCTTTTTTTTTCTTTCATTAGTTTCAACCTTCTTTATCTTCAATGTTCTCTACTTAAAGTGGTTCTCTGTGTTTTATCATTTCAGTATAGGCTTGATAACGATAAACAGCCTCACTCTCTCAGACATACAACTATCTCTCTCGATCTCTCTCTCGCACACACACACACACACACACACACTCTCTCTCTCTCTCTCTCTTTATATATATATAAAATATATATATATATAATATATATATATATATATATATATATATATATATATATATATATATATATATAAAAATAAAAAATAAAATAAAATAAAAATTGCCCAACAAACTCCCCCCCTCTCCCCTAAATAAATGTAATTGTCGTAGACCCAGAGACTGCCCCCTAAATGATGACTGCATTCATAGTGATGTTATATACGCGTGCACCATTAGGGAATTCCGACAGAGCTCTGGCACTACATCGAACCCCGTCGTGACGAACCCCGTCGTGACAGACGTGCAACCACTACGTGCTGCTTCTTGCCCCAATGATCAGCCAACACAAAGTACTAACAATAACTACCTTAGCTCTTACTCATCACGCCCAACAAGTAATTCTGAAATCGTCCCAAACAACATAAACACCCCGATTGTTCTTAGTCCTCCCCTAACACCCCAAACAGTTGTAGATTCATCCTTACAAGAAGCTACCAATATCCTTAATCACTCAAATGTAACTTCCGCCCCCCACAAAATTCACACTTACATAGGTTTGAGCGCCTTCTCAAATTAAGATAAGAATCTCAAACCATATGCAATCATTTAGATTAAATAACGATAATTCTAGCACTTCGCTCTCTAAATTAGTCAGAAAACTAAAAACAAGTAATACACCCTACTCATTGCATTGGTCCATCTTGAAAAAATCTAGATCATACACCCCAGGTTCTCCACATTGCAGCCTCTGCACTATGGAAACTTACACAATAGCCACGGCTAATAAATCCTTAAACACTATTAATTCTAAAAACGAGTTGATTTCCCATTGCAGACACAAACGCAAATTCAAATACTCCAACTTTTTGCCCCCTCCACCTAGCAATAATTAACCGTACTTTTCCTCCACCATAACTCCTAATTCTCTTATTCACTATTTATCTATCTATCTATTTATCTATCATCGGTAGTCCCTTTACTAATTCCAATTTTTTCTCTAGTTTTGAACATTTAACCTATCCCTTAATACCCACTAATCTATTGCTGAACTGCATTGCTGCCTGACGACTGCCTTGCGGTTGTCTTTGATCTTGGTGCTGGTGTGCCATCCCTTATAATAGTGTGACCTTGCCTAATATCTTGAGTACATGTATTAGTGCTGCGGATATGCATGTTTGCATATGTATATGTATATAGTCGCCTGAAATCTCGAATGTATATATTAGTGCTACGGATTTCTGCAGACGTGTGTGCCTGATGTGAATATGTGCGAGGATACTGCGATGCTTCTGGTTTTGTGGATGCGTGTATATATATATATATATATATATATATATATATATATATATATATATATATATGTATAGGTATGTACGGGTATGTATGTGTGCAAGTGTGGATTTTACATGTGCATTTGTATGTATATGTGATTATGCTCACATGGCTGCGCGCATGTGCTTGTATACATCTCATGCCCGATTGTATGGGATGCTCATTGACATAGGGAGCAGTGGGGTACTGCCCTGAGCGGTTGAGGGCAGCAGTGCAACTATACATCTATATACCTACTTATCCCCATTTTAAAATTATATTTTATATTTTCCTCATCCTATTTCTCTATTCTTTATTTTATTTTTCTATTTCTCACTTTCTAGTGCTTATTCACTATTTAATTTTATTAATATACTCTGTATCTGCTAAAACATCCTTCCTCGCTTTTTCATATTTTAACAACATACATTGTCAATTTAATTTATAGAATGAAAATTAGTTCAAAATCCTTCAGAACAATTTGATTATACACAGATATCTATTTTATTATACATAGATATCTATTGAATTCTTAGGACTTTTTAACTACATTACGGGGGGAAGAAACAGCTCCGTTTTTTCACCTCTCAGAACCCCATAACCCTCCCGACCCCATCTCCACACCTAAGTTTTCTATCTAATCATCTTCACAGCCATTTCTCTGTGCCCCGCCAATAAGTCTATTCATTTTAGCAAAATTCATCTCGAATTATAACATATGAAGCTTATCTGCATTTATTCTAAACTTTAAACCCTACGGGAATTCAATTCAAGCACTGACCAAAAGCTATAAAACTCCTAATTTTGACCACCTACTTCCTTCTTTTGCCTAAATACCATTAACCCCTTTCCCCACTCATAGGATGGGCACTCCCCTCCTCATTCTCTCTTGCTTTTTTCCTTACTCTTTCCTTTTTTCTTTTTTTTCTCTCCTTTTCTCCTGTTTTTTTTTTCTGTCTTTTCGGCTCCTAACCCCCTACATCCTTTGCTATTTCCACTTTTTTCTCACTCTCACCCTCCCCTACACATTCCCACAATTCCAAGTAAGTTTCACACTTTACAACAATTCGGATTTCCAATTTTCATTGAGGTTTGGCTCGCTGCTTTTTGCCTTTGGATCTGTTTACTTGAAAACAGGAAGAAATGCGTTTTCTTAATATGGCTAATTTTGTCTGATCTCCCTTCTAAGGACTAAGGACTTGGGTGGAATCCTCGCCGTTGGATTTTCTTTCAGATTCTTCTGGATTTACCAATTACATTTGAACCCTATACAACTTGGATCTCCGTATTTGGTGACTTTCATTTACACACCCGTTTGAACTTTTAAAAACTTTTTAAAGAGAACTTTTTTTAAAAAACTTTTTCCAAATTTTGAATATTGACTGTTCTTATCTGTCAACTTATCAATCGCTACTTCCTCTGATGATAAGATTTTGATCTTTGAAAAGCCGTGCTTAAGGAATACAATTGAAAGAGAAGAAGAAGAAATATTTTTATTTACTAAATGCTCCTTGTTCTGAACAACTGAAGATATCGATCTGTTTCCATTTACAGGTCTAACTATTTTTCATTGACTCACCTTATATATATATATATATATATATATATATATATATATATATATATATATATATATATATGAGTATTTTTTAAATTGACAATAACTATTCATGGTAAAAGCTCGATGAATGTTTAACAAAAGAGCATATATAAGTAAACAATAGTATGTTAAATAACGACTTAGTTATTGGAATTTAACATATTATTGTTTACTTATATATGCTCAACAATGATCCCATTCCTTCCAACCAGATGGTGAGTCTAGATGTAGTGAGTATGTTCACGAAGGTACCCACTGACGAGACTGTGGTACGGGATAAGTTGACTTCAGATATTTCACTGGAAGAACGCACTTGTACCCAATTGATAATCTAATAGAGATGTTGACATTCTGTGTAGAAACCACATAATTCGTGATAGGATCTAATATATATATCGTCAGGAAAAAGGTCTAGCAATGGGATTACCATTGTCCCTAGTACTTACCAATGTACACATTTGACTTTGAGAAAATGGCGTTATGATCAACACCACTAAAGCCTACAATGTTGTTACGATATGAGGATGACACATTCATAATCTGGCCTCACCAGGAAGATGTTCAAACATTACTGAACAATGTGAATTCTATCCGTCCATCTGTACAGTTCACGATAGAAAATGAACCCAATAACAAATTATCCTTCCTAGGTGTGCTGATAAACTCGCACTGATCATGGATTTAGGTCATCTGTATATTGAAAACCAACTTTCACTGGACAATATCTAAATTTCAACTCCCAACATCCATATAATTTCCGTTACCTACAGCATCGACAGCAATACATATCAAGGGGAGATGGACGGTTTAAGATAAACCCCCCCACCGAAACAACTATCCAGAGAGCAAGAAATCTGGACCAAACACCAAAGGACACCACCCGCAAACTCACCACAATTTGTATACAATATATGAAGAGGTTGTCGGAAAAAAATCAAAGAATATGTAATCCATATGACAACATTCAGGAACGACTCAACCCTCCGAATCATCTTGTGCGAGTTAAGCCCTCTACGGAAAAATTCCTGACTAAGTACCGTGTGTATGCCATTCCATGTAAGTGTGGAAAAATATACAAAGGTGAGATATGTTGCCCACTTAGAAAGAAGAATACCGGAAAGCCGTAATACGTGGAGATATTGAAAATCGAGTATGGCTGACCACATATGGGGGAAAAAGGGAAACCATTTTCCCTTATGAGACAAAGTAAAAAGTATAGGCAGAGAAGAACGGTGAAGAGTAAGACGACTGACGATGACCTACTAAGCAGCCCTAATATATAATATAGGAACTATTTATTATAAATAATAGATAGGGTCACCATTAAAAAAGAATTTAAAATAATAAATTAAAAAATGAATTTAAAAAACACTCATTTCATTTCATAAAAATATCATACATTTTTTAATTCTAACGACTTTGATTCGTTCAAAAAAAACGAACAAAAACATTCTTTCCATGTATTTTTTTGAAATTCTATTTTAAACAAAAAACACCCATTCCATTTCATAAACACATTACACGTTTTTAATTCTAACGGTTATGGTTCGTTCGAAATAAGAACAAAAACATTGTTTTCTATAGTGATAAGTATTAAGACTGCACATCTAAAAACAAGAATACGTTTAAGGCTACCAACATTCATACTAAAATTGTCCGCACGGACACGTGGCGTAACGGATAAAGTATTAAGTAAATTTCAGTTCTAAATGACGCTCTTCTTCCACTACAAATTACTTAAAGAGTCTGCCCGGAGATCAAATAAAGAGTTCCGTTCGAGATTCCGTACAAATTCCCGAGTTCGACAAAATACACCTGTTGTTATATAGGCCGACATGTGGTGAGAATAACATCCAAGATGAGAAGAGTAGTCCTAATAATCTAAATAATACTAATTATAGATCGGCATATAAAAAATTCAGAAACACATTACCTTTTTATATTTTCATAAAATAAAATAAATCTTAAAATTTCCTTTGTTACACAAATAAAGGATTATTGTATCAGAGAAATAAAATATATTTCATAAAAATTAAACGAGGCGAGCCAAGTCTATTTTATACTGTATAATTCATATTTGTCCTTTATTCCGGTTGGACCGACGCCGCCAACCTGTCCCCTATCCTTGCACTCAAGAGAAGCGAATCGTGTGTCCAATTAGGGACACCCCGCAGACGACACAGCCGGCATTTACGAACGTATTGACCTCACATCAAAGAGTAAAGTATTGTCGCCTTTTAATTCTTATTTACGGTTAGCAACACCCTCTCTCCCATCCTAAACCCTTAGACGAAGCGTGTCATTTTTAAGGTCCAACAATGCCGTGACCCAAATCAGTGCAAAGCATTGTCGCCTGCTAACTCAAAGAAACTTTCAACATACTCTACCAACCGACACATAATGGCGGAGAAGATATAAAAAGCGAGTTGGTGAATCGACCAGAGAGTTTCTGTCAGCCGAAGAGTAACTGTTGCCGGTCGAGTAACCCGTCACTACCAGCTGTGAACTATGAAAAAGGAAGAAGAAAAAGACGAAGAAGGGGAAGAAAAGAGCGAAGCAGAAAAAAGAATCTGACTTCACAAGATTTTTTCTACGCCGAAAGTTAATCTTTATCAGGCTTTTCGAAATTGCATCATCCAAAACCTGTCGTTGATTGTAAATATATCACACTACTGCCGAAGATTACATAGCGCCAAGTGAGACTTGACACTTGCTCCTTAAATTCTGCTGATGACTTTTCTATCCAAACATCAGTGTGTATCTTGGATGCGTGTGACTTGTGACATTTCTGGTTAATTAAACTTTAAACTCCCGTGGGGAGTCTTGTAACAACCTTCCACATTCTATGAGTGAGTAATCCTTTTTCTTCCGTAATTTGTTTGGGATACTATTTTGTTCATAGAGTTTGCTCGTCATTAGTTAACGTTAAACATTATCCCTCTCCCCTAAAATAGTACTTTGTTTTCCTTGTTGTTTATTTTATATATGTTTAATCCGTTCTCTTCCTAAATAATAAATAAATAAATATTGTCTGAATCTTAACTTGGTGTTTGAGTCGTCTTTTTACCTGCTCGTTATTCTTCCTTGTTTTCTATGTGATGTCTTGAATTGGAGAATCCCCTTCCCCTGTATTCTGTTGAGACCTACGAGTCACTTCCCGATATTTTACCTCTTTCTTTATCATTGTCACGGGCTCGCCGCCGTGGTTCCAACGAAAGCTGTGTGTAACACCCTGTAGACATCCACTTATACAGACAATATTTTTTTAATTCATAAGGACAGTCCGACGAATAAAAAGAATTGAATATGGGAGCGGTTTATTTGTATATGGAGACAGTTATTCGTCACATGATCCCTTTTTGACGCCGATGACAGTTCGCCGACCGCAGAACAACAAAATAAAATAAATGTATTATTATTATTATTTGATGAGTTTTCATTTACGTAAATGCCTTGTTTATTTATTTATTATTTTTTTATCTTCTTTGTTTACTCTTTTATTATTTGCAGATGTGTACAACACATCCTTCAAATTTCGTTGCAATCACACACCGCCATGAAAATATTTAGGTGGAGTGCTTCAACAGTTATACACCCTTAAAATATTTTAGTTCAGTTAATCAAGAGGCTCCTTCTTGAGGCTAACACTTTCACTACTATTACACTATGATTTTGATGACTACTTTGACTACTATTTTGACTACAACTTACTCAGTAAAAATCAGTTACCTTTTTCTGAACTTCTTTTAGTCATGTGTCCTGCTCGATACATAACCAAATGGATATGGGCATTTGTTAAGAGATATTCTATAGCTAACGTAGATGTTGCAAGTTTAATTCTTGACGAATGAACTTAAGAAACAAAAATGACTGATTACTATATCTCTAAATGATATGAAACGTTGCGGATATCTTTTAGGTCGGTTAGATCCCCATATGGGAAAAGATTGCTGCTCAGATTTTAGTCAAAATAGAACGTTACATTTGAATGTGAAATACAACATATAAAAATGATGATCACTGGTTTATAAATAAATAGAGGATGAAGGTACATAACTAGAAATAACATTAACTACCCCCTCACTCTTTTTACCTTGCTTGGGTGATGTCCAGTTAACAAATAGGAAAATATGTACAAAATAACTTTACTTCACGTACAAAAACAGCTAATAAAGAAAGACTTTATAAATCTGTATTGTGTTTATTTCTTCGTTACTGACAACCTAGGGAGAGAAAAATAGTTCCCACGTGTAATGTGGTACGTGGTAGTGTTGGCTGAAGATATCTTCCATCAACAAGGGCTCCTAATGGGAAAAGATTTGAAATTAAATCAGTTGCTGCCAAGATGTTAGTCAAGATAGAATGTCATGTAAGGTTCAGAAAATTGGGTCAGCTTAGAACCCATGTGGGGATGGTCTAGCAAGAAGTAACTCCTAGAAATGGAGTCCATTAAGCTGAATGTAAAATCATTGATTCATGAATATACCAGCCTCTCAAGAAACGTAGAAAAAATATTTAATGCAAAGATAAAAAAGACACATGAAAACAAAGTCACAAAATTCATAGTAAAAAATAAAAAATTAAAATTAAAAAATAAAATAAATAAATAAATGATTAAATTAAAAATTTAAAATTAAAAATTAAAATAAATAATAAATAAATATAAAATAAAGAATGAAAAATAAAAAATAAAAAGTAAATAGTAAAAAGTAAAAAATAAAAATAAATAATAAATAAATAAATAACAAATAACAAATAGAAAGAATAAATTAAAAAATAAATAAATAAATTAATTAATTAATTAAAAATTAAAAATTAAAAATTAAAAATAAATAATAAAAACTAAAAAAAATAAAACTATAATGACATGAAAACAAAAAATACATGACCTCAAAAAACAAAAAGTACAATTATTTACTTTATTTAATCTACTGCGAGTAGACAGATCTCATCCTTTGAATATGTGTCTTATTCGATACATAACCAAGTGGATATAGGCATTGGTTAAGAGATATTTTAGAGCTAATTCAATTTAGATGTTGCAAGCTCAATTCCTGATGGGGTTGAACGCATACGAGGAGAAATCTATCCCGCTGGGTTAAAATAAAGGAAACGTTATAAGCAACCAACCGCCCAAAACGGGTAAATAATTTAAATAACAACAATATCTCATGTAAGATATATATGTTGTAATCTTGTTTTGAGTGCCGACATAATTTATTCAAGTGACCTTTTAACGGGGTCAAATTTTACATAATTATCTCTGAAGAAACACGAAGTTTTATATCGATACCTAAGCAGACATTGTCAAACTTAGTTGTTAATCGTTTGTTTTCCTAAGCTTATTTTCTATATATTTTAATCACACAAAATACATGTTAAAATATTCAATCAGTTTTGGGATTGAGTTATGTTTGAAAAAAAAACTTACATTTACATTTTGTTTTAATTAGCCGCAATTTGCAATTAAATTACCAAGTGACCCATCTCTCATTAAGTTTCTATCTATCACGTGCACCCTCTCCCATTGTATGTTATTTGACGTCCGCTGATGTTTATATCGTCTCTCACTTTCTCTCTCTCTCTGTTTATCTATCTCTCGATCTATCTCTATCTCTCTATCTCTCTCTGTATTAATAATCGAAGGTAATAAAAAGGAAAAGAATAACAATATTACAAAAGGGAATATCATCACAAGGAGCTGTAAAGAGAGTGAGAGTGGGGAGAGAGAAACCGAGCAGAAAAAGGCTAATTTTAGATTTTGTCTTTTTATTTTATATATTTAACTGACTTTACAATTTAATTTTTCCTAATTCGAGCAATCTAACTTACTTTCAAACGAGTCAAATCCTTTGTGTCCGAACGTTATTCATTTAAAAAAATAAAACTTTTTGAACCCTGACTTCGTTATCATTGACAGTATTATTCAATTTAATACTGTTGCGTATTTCTTTTCGGGATCCGTCGTAAAAACTTATTTCGACTTTAGTCCTCTGAATCTTCGTCGCCAATGTTGTAACCTTCGAATCCACGTCGCCAATGTTGTAACCTTCGAATCCTCGTCGCCAATGTTGTAACCTTCGAATCCTCGTCGCCAATGTTGTAACCTTCGAATCCTCGTCGCTGTAACCTTCGAATCCTTGTCGATACTGTTGTAACCTTCGAAAGGAGTACAATTAATTATCAAGATGATAATTCAGATAGAAAAGGAGCCGACGCGGTATTATAATGAAAGGAAGGTTTTTGTCATAAAGGAGAACCAAACTTTAAAGGTCCGAAGCAAAGATGCAGTATATACTGAATATATAATAATCCATGGAAAAGTCCACATAAAAAAGGGGGTAAAAAGTATTCTATTGCCTTAATTGGTTACATTTATTATCTCAATTTTGATAAAAAAAATACGAGAACGAATATTCTTAAGATGCGTCTATTCAATCTGTGCGTTTAGCGATGGAAATGCTATTTAAAACTTACAAGTGACAGACCAACGAAAATGCTATTTCAAACTTATTTGAAGAATTACAGACCGAAATGCTTTTAATAAATTTTCATACCAGCCGAGGTTCGCCTTGGTATCATTCTGGTAACCTAAGGTCCATCCTGAACAATCAGATCCTTCTTCGCCGGGATGAGGTACGGTCCTGCTCGGTCCTATGAGATGCACCCTTTCAGGCATTATCTCCTCGTTCGATATGGGGATTAGTTTATGCTGGTCGCCTTTCTATGTTCTTTTCGGAGTCTTTCACGGTAAGCTAATCACTTCTCCACGTTAAACTAACTTCATGTCTAACTTTGCTGTAGTAGTGAGGGCGAGTAAATAGTGGTTACAACAGTTCATTCGGCGTTAATTTACTTTTCGAATTAAATTAATTTATACGAGCAAAAAGATACGACCGGGGTGCTAGCCTGGGAAGATCATGCAAACCAACGAATACTACACTGGCCCCTCCCTAGAAGAGGAGGAAATGCCTGGAAGAATGGCACACAAAGGGGGGGATAACGCTTAGAAAAATGGTCTCATGACAACAGAACAGATACTACAATCACGTCCACCTGACACTCATTAACCCTTATCCTCGAGTGGCCTTTGAGTCTTGATAAGTGGTGACACTTTAGTAAAAAACAAAAATTTAAAAAAAGATAGCAACTCTCCATTTCTGGACGTTAGATTTCTTTGGGTTTGTCATAACAATCTCTCTTTTGTAATAAATGCTGAAAGACAATTCTTATTTTAAACAGTACATTGTACACGATTAATTAAACACAAGGTGTTATTTTACTCACAGCTAGAGAGTTGATACATTTCCCAACGGAATGAATGCCCAATTAAAACAACAGATTCGCCAGGATTTAAGTGCAGCATAGTCGATTCCATAGTCTGCAGTTGTATCCATTAGCCCAATAATGAACCTTCGTTCATTCGGGAAAAACTAAAACCCGAACTGAAGTATCCCAATTGTTTCTTAAGCGCTAAATTTCCATTCAGAGACAAAAATAAAACGACTAACAAATGCTTACGTTTATTTCGTCGAGCCTAAATCAGATTAAAATCTAACGCTATGGTAACGAATGAGAAATAAAAGGCTACCGATGTGCCAGCAAATGTGTCCCTTTAAAAAATAGGCAACGTAGAACAGTAAAAAAGCGAGCCGGAACAAACGGATCGCCGGAAGGTGCGACGGGGTAGTGGACGGGGCTGGTGACGGGTGTGTTGTATATGTTACTCGGAACCTGCCATAATTTTCTCCGGTGTTTGGATTGCTTCGTCGTCCGATGGACTCGGTTATCGACCGGTTCGATTAACGAACACCCCCACTCGAACGTAACCTCAACAATGAAATTGACAGGTTAGTCGAGAACTAGAGATGGGAGGGGGGCCGTTCCTTCCTTCCTTATAAGTGTTAAAAACTTGGCAACGACCAGGACGATTGATCGGTTCAGACAACCAGGGCAATGCTAATGGAAATCAATATATATATATATATATATATATATATATATATATATATATATATATATATACAAAATGTAATGGGGAAAAACAAAATTATTTATGTATTCATCAACGTTTTTCGTCTTGTGTTCTTTTTAAACGACACATAGTCGTCAGAATTCAAAAATGTGGTGCGATTTTGACGTGAAAATAATGTTTTTATTCTATTTTCTAACGAACCATAGCCGTTAGAATTCAAAATGTCCATATATATATATATATATATATATATATATATATATATATATATATATATATATATATATATATATATATATATATATATTAAAGATACATATAAATATATGTATATATATAAATATTTGCACATATTTAAGAAACCGTTTTTAAGGTTATTTAAAGAATTTATGAAACCAATAAAAAAAATGGGGGGGGGGATATATATATATATATATATATATATATATATATATATATATATATATATATATATATATATATATGTGTGTGTGTGTGTGTGTGTGTGTGTGTGTGTGTGTGTGTGTGTGTGTGTATTGGGTGGGCTATTATATAGGATTACATGAGTTTTTCGGGAAATGTAACGTAAAAATAACGATAGATGTCGACCATAGTAATTTTTCTGGACATAACCCTTAATTTAAATACAAACTTTAACCCTACCATAAACCAATCACACGTTATACTATATATATAATAACTGAAATCATCTGCTATTTGTGTGTAAAGCTATCTCTAATAGAATATATAAGTTGTCTACAATAAAACAAGCAATACTGCAATGATGCATTAACTAGACATGGGTATGGGAAACGTATCTTTACCAAAGCCGACCAAAAATTGGATAGTAGAACCTAAAATAGAAAGCAATACCCCTTCTTCATACATGGCCATGCAGATCTAAGATGGGCAAAAAACAACTTGACGATAAGTCATCCAACAACTTCACAAATCAGCTTAACGCTTTCCAATAGTACAAAGACGAGAATAGAAGACGCAAATCCTTGTAGTTCAGTAAGCATATTCTAATCAATATTCCCAAGGAAATCTTACAGGATTATAGAAATATATTTTCTCCGAGATAGCACAATAGGTAAAATCATCAACAAGAATTCAGTTAAATTATCATTTTCCACTTCTAAAAATGTAGCTGCTTTCATTATAGGTTCGAATAATGCAAAAATTGAACAAATAGTTCAAAAATAACAAATTCCAGAACTAAAGCCTAATGTATCTGTAAAAACTCTAATAACTGTACATTAGACAGGAAATGCATGCTTTCAAATATAGTATATAAATGTAACATAGTGATAGGAAATAACTTTCGATTTTACATCGGGTCCACTGATGCATCTTTAAGGAGAGATATAGAAATCATATGTTCTCTAGACCTAATTCAAAAACAAAAATACCCAAAATTCTCTAGCCAAGTATATTAGGGAACTGGCGAAATCGGATACTCATTGCAAATTGACTCCCAATAAACGAAAATTGCAACTTATGTTCTCTTGAATCGTACCACATAGTATCGTCTAGAGATGACTTAATTAATAAAAAGCAGGAGATTCTACAAAATTGTTTGTATCCTATTTTAAGCCATACTAAAAGTTACTAATAAATAGTGGAATTTATTGGATTCAGATCTTAACTCAATAGAAATAATTCCCAGAAAAATAATAAAATTATAAATAAAATGCAGAATTGCATCATATCAACCAGTACTGTACATATAAGTAGGTATCATGATAACTATTCTGACTAGTTAGTTAATATAGTTAGATTTCTTTTAAATATAGCGTATTACAAGAATTTTAGGCATTTTTTATTCTAAGGAAGATTAATGGATTAATCTTCATTTCTAAATAATTGATAGTGGATCTGGATAGAAACTCTTTAACTAAATAATAATAATAAAGGATAATTGGCAATGTACGGGTAATATGACGAGACGAGCGTCATTTGGTTAGTTAAATATTCTAATACATCAACTGATCAGATTTTTGTAGGATGGATAGTTACCTGCTGGGTTTGGTATTGGTCTTTACGTTTCAACTAAACAGTAAACTAAAATTATTGACAAAAAGTACGAAATGTGGTTGGTAAAATGATTTTTAAATTAAAATAAACATCAATTAAATGTAAAAATATATCTATATAAGTTTCTCAAATCGGAACTATCAGTAATATAGAATAAGATATTTGTATATCCTATAGAAATAATCTGGGAACTTCGAAAAAACATAAGCATACAATCATATATATATAATAGAAACACAAATTTAGTACACGAACCAATATTTTCACAGGGAAAAATGCTTATTCCTCAGCTTAAGTAAATAAATTAATAATTAAACTACACTTGCCGATAGGAATTTCTAATGAATCCGGTATATATCTGACAAATTAGCGTGTAGATAACGGTATATATTAATTCATTTCAATTTTGATAAATCAGAGGAAGAGGTCATTTGAAATCTGGGAGAACTTCGCGATTGTTATTGCTGGAGAACGTCGGATTTTTTATATTTGGGTTCCGTATTCCTTAGAAATAACTATCTTCCATTGGACCACTTCGTCTGTAATGTCGACTACGATATTTATTTTGAACCTTTGATATCTATTTAGGCCACTAATCTTATTTAATTAGTAGTAATTAATTCTAACTTATTTTAACTTTTTTAATTAACTAACTATAAACTCACATGACTTTATATATATATTTATATATATACTATAAACTCTCTCCACACACACACACACACATATATATATATATATATATATATATATATATATATATATATATATATATATATATATATATATATATGTGTGTGTGGGGGGGTGTTTATACTATAAACTCTCATGACTATATATATTCACTCCCTGCCACTGACTTTACTCAGCTCGGACCTTGGTCCAGTGCTGTCAGCAGCCACGGCTACTACTTTTTCTCATCGACCCATCATGTCTACCCAATATTTCGATGTACTTGCATGACATTTTTTCTTGAAATTATTATCCTTAGGGAGTCTTACAAACAAAGATGAATATATAAAAAAATAATCTCTTGGTTTTTCCTATTTCATTTCCCATATATATATATATATATATATATATATATATATATATATATATATATATATATATATATATATATATAATACCAACAAAATGAAGAAAAGTAAAGTAAAAGTCTTGCTCTGAGAATGATGTATTCATCGAAAGTCTTAGCCTAAAAAAATAGATAAATAAATGATTATATTCATTGTAAAATTACATCATGCTTTGGTTTTCAAATTTTAATATAAAATATTCATATACATGGATGCTTCAAAGATGTGATCAATTTCCTTGGTTTTATGGGAGTAGTGTTTTCTGAGAGTAATGTCCCTTACGCTCTCTGTAAATGTTCCTTTTAAGGGCAATATATTCTTAGAACAATGTATTCTGAGAGTAATGTATTCTGAGAGCAATTTTTTCTAGAGGTAATGTTTTCGAGGAGTAGTGTTTTCTAAAATTAATGTTCCTACTCTCACTGTAAAATTTATTTCTAAGAGCAATGTATCTTGAGAGCAATGTATTCTTAGAACAATGTATTCTGGAAGTAATGTTTCTGAGAGTAATGATGGTACAATTTCTGTAATATTTCCTTCTAGGAGAAATGTTATATACGAGTAATGAAATGTATTCTAAGTGGGATGTATTCTGATTTTCAGCACTGTAGAATGTGGTGGGTCGAAGATAATGCGATTAACACTAAATACGCGAATTGAATCGAACGTTTAGCAGGACAGTCGGATAATTTCTATTTTCACAGTTACCCTAGCTGCAGTTGCAGTAAATTATTTATGGGCTTTTCGTGACGTCATTTCCTTTGAACACGTTAACTTAATTTTTTCTAACAACTTTACAATATATAGTAATATTACATTTTCTCTCCCTTCCCCGTGGGAGTACGAGAATCTCCGAAAGACATGTCTGTTTTCACTTACAGATAAAAGACCGAGAAAAAAATATTCTGCTCTTTTCGCCACGTATCACCACCGATTTCTTGTTTGTGGTGTCACTTCCCTTGAAGTTGACAGGTTAATATAATTGCTAGTGGAAATTTCCTCTTTCGATATAACTAACACATCCCCCACACCATATTACTTCATAGTCTCTTGCACTTTTTAAAGAGACCCTTGTGAGCGCAATTCATATTTTGAAGTTATGGGTTTAGAGCATTTTAATTTGCTGAAGTTAAACCGCCATTAAGGAGTCTTACAATTATGAATCCTTATAAATTTTAATTAATTGAAAATCTGAGGTAAAACTGTTTAGTGGGAGAAGGCTTTCATGTTCCCTTGCGGCATCTTTATTTGAAGGGGATAAGATCTCCGAAACATGTCCGTTCTTTAAGTCAGGGAAGGCGTTTATGTTCCCTCGGGAATCTCTTTATTTACGAAAACAAATTAATATGACAAAATGTACGAGAAATGTATCATTCCTACCAAATTTCAAGTTCGTGGGTATAATAGCCAGACAGACAATTTTGGTCCTTTTATATGGAGATTGTAAAATGTAAGAAGAAAGAGACAGGAAAGAAACATTAATTAACTTTTTATTACACTCATCCTAAAATCCGAGAACTATAAAACGACAATTTGTTAAATTAATGTGTCGAATTTAAATGACCTTGGCTTTCAGGGAACAAACACATCCCTCAATAATTTTCGGGCCTAGCATATAGATAGCGCCATTAATAAAAATAATCCTGAAATATTTTTTTAATAAAGTCAAATTTTTAGCTCAATCTGATTATTAGTTTACAAATTATAGTTATTTAAGTGAAGCTACTGTTTTAAATTTACAAAAGAATGGAAATATCTAGATTTCGCGTGTTGATAAAACACTGCTTTCTGATGGGGAAAATACTGTTCAAGCAAAGCAAAAGCTTGATAAGTGTTATTCAGACTCTACGCCGTCGGAAACAACGGTTAAAAAGTGATGTAATGACTTTAAACGCTGTCGTAAGTGAGACGCACAAATGCCAATGCTTCTTGGCATAAAATCCCTCGCTAAAAAAACGTGAATACGATTCTAATTTTATGTTATGCAAATTTCTTATTCTGTTGATAATTCATATTCTAAGTTTGAGTGAATACAAACAAGGTTTACTTTTTATATAAAATAACTTTCGAAACAAAATAATGACTTTTATATTGACCTGCGTAGGTAAATATATTAATGAACGTTGATTATGATAATTGATTATTAACCTGTTTTTCTTCTTTTCATATAAGAGTCGCAAGGACCAGTTACACACCGCTAAGACACAAGAGAATTGACTTACAAAAGCCAAGAAGTTTCTCAACAAGACCGCACTCCCAGTTGAACCTGAAATGTGCAAAACAATAGGGGCTACAGTCCACACTCTCGTTTCATAAAGATCAAGTTCTCTCAAACTGTGATAGTTTTTGGTTTGGTTTCCAGCGAAGACCACGTCATGCTGTAAACCTGCACGATTTAAACTCGTGTTCTCTCGAAGTACACCGTGTATGTTGCGTTCCCCAAGTTTAGGTTCCGCCTAAAGTCGTGGTGGAGGCTCAGGACGGCTTTTTAGAGTGATCTGTATTCGACAAAAGATCTTTTAAGTGGTGCACTTAGAATTTTGAGAATGCATCAAGTATTGGCCAAGATATAACCTTTTTTCTTTCCTTTCTAGAATGTGTATGACTCTACGGTTATATGAGATGTAATTCTGTACACAACGGACAACGCCAGGTTACCGAGTTTATAAATATACGAACGATAAACGGACCACCACGTACGACTGTGCGCTTGTGCAGGTGTCTTTGCGTATAGGTATGGAGGGGTAAGTGAGTATGTGCGTGAGTGCGTATGCGCATGTGGGTGGAAGAGATGTGTGTCGGGACAAAGACTAAAGAACAGGAACTGTGAGTGGGTATTATTTGGTATCATTTTGTTTCTTTGTCCCTAAGAAAAATGGCGATGGGAGTTTCTAAAAACGTGAAAGTCATGCGCTGGGCGCGAGGGGGGGGGCTTTAGGTTTTGTGCACATCTTAAATAAAGAAGAAAAAGGACGAACATCAATCAAAATAAGAGTCATTTCTCTCTCTCTCTCTCTCTCTCTCTCTATATATATATATATATATATATATATATATATATATATATATATATATATATAAAATCTCAAGAGCAATCTGTACGCGGAGATTCTGACCAAAATGTACTCAATCACCACACACACAAAGATGACCGGAGAGATAAAAAGTCAGAAGCACACATACTTTAAAAAACATAACTTTGACCCAGAGAAGCAAAAAATATGAAAACACACGCGCACGCGCAAATGCGCAGAAACACCAAACTGTTAAAAATAAGAACATTTGTTTCAAATGGAAAATATATCTGAAGAGAGCAAGCACAATAGCTTGAAACGCGTTATAAAATTATAGAATAATAAAAGAATAAACAAGTGTTGAAAAAAGATTTTTTACAAATGTTGATAGCCTCACTACTGTAAATATATATATATATATATATATATATATATATATATATATATATATATATATATATATAGTCATCCACAGACAGAGTATTTCGGTGTATCACAACTTTTTAGTATGGCTAGACAAGCAAATATTTAAAAAACTATCAACGCGAGCTATGATATAATTTAAATCTAATTCTAATATTACGCATTTTTAGTAGTTTTCTAACGTTTTATGCATTATCGCTAATAACCGGCTATCTCACTTACTGCAGTGCTCAAGCCACGAAGGGGTGGGGCATATGAAGACATCAATAGACAAACTGTTTCGCTTTATCACAGCTCTTCAGTGTGGCTACATAAGTGTAAAACGCGACTGTTTTTATGCCTTACCCATTACGCAAGTTATGAGATAAGTGAAATCGAAATCGAAATGCTTATATTAAGCATTTTCATCAACCGATGGTGTTCTATTGTTCTGCGAAAAGCTATAAATTGTCACTCAACACCTTACCTGAGAGTCCAACTCATCGGCTTAACATAAATTGGAACAAATACATAGAAGACATTGCCAAGGCTGCTGCAAAGAAAGTGGGCTCCCTCTACCGTGCTAGGAAACTTATCACACCTGGACAGTATCCTATATCTCTACAAAGCCACCTTCCGCCCATGCGTGGAGTATTGTTGTCACATCTGGGCTGGTGCACCATCCACTAGTCTCTCCCTCTTAGACAAGGTCCAAAAAAGAGTCTCTAATCTAATAGGTCCCTCACTATCCACCAAGCTCCATTCCCTGTCCCATCGGCGCAATGTTGCATCCTTGTGCTTGTTTTTACAAGTACTATTTTTCTTGACAGAGATTAACTAAATACAGATTTTTCAAATACTATTTTAAATATTAATTGAAAAATTAAAGGAGGTTGAAAAAAGTTTCTAAAATATTTTTTTTTTTACTTTTTTTAATTGCGTTATAGATTTTGTTTAATGTAGTAGTGCAGTTGTCAGGAAGTTCTTATAGTATATCTACCACGAGAAAAAAATGTATGGTTAGAGCAGAAATACAATAATTCAACATGCGCCAGATGCCATCCCATATTCTGGACTAAAAATAGTTTAATTATCTCACTATGAGGCAAAGAAACAATAGGTAGGTCTGAAACGTTTTGTGAATTCCGACCTACCTTTGTTTGTTTACAGGTGTATTTACCTTTTTATTACTTATATGTGTCGTACGTAGCGTTTTTAAAATCAGACTTCCTCATTTGCCTGACGACCTGTGTCAGTCTGTCTATCAATCAAATGTATCTATGCTTTCTAGCCAGGCCTACTCGCTTAGCGACACTAGTTAGGCCGACTCGTTTAATGTGAAATAAGAAAAATGAATCACAAAATGAAGAAACCGCTCTTAAAACAATGTAATCTTTAGCAAAACACTGGGGGTAGGGCTGACGCGATGAGACCGGTGCACCGTCAAAGCCAGAAGTTTAAAAAATAAGTTACAGTAAAATGACAGCTGACCATGGACAGAGAAAGGAACAGGGCGAGGAGTTAATGATACATGCCCGTATTTATCAAAAGATGTCTCCCGATGTACCTAGAAGTAATAATTATTCATAATTAATATATAATTATAGAATAATAATAATAATAATAATAATAATAATAATAATAGACAGCAAGATAATACAATTAGAATATATGTATGTATATATATATATATATATATATATATATATATATAATTATTTCCACAATCAGACAACGCCGCAGCCCACAACCTATGAAAGAAACAAACCGGAAGTCCTAGACTCGAGTTTCGCCCTCCTTTGGGCTCATCAGTAGAACACAACCGAACTCAGGATTCGAAACCCGACTCACTTGCATGGTAAGCGAGTACTCTGCCACTGAGCTACCTCGCCACATACAAGAATGTCTATTAATTTACACAGATTAATCTGTGTAAATTAATTGGATTCGAAGAAGAGGATGTATATAGGCTGGTAAGCTTCCGGGAACAAAGAAATATTCTTTCTTATGCCTAGCATACCAGTCGAAGATCCATCATCAACAATCAGTCCGACAGAGACTGGGCTATTTCAATGGCTTATTATTATGTGTCTGACTGTGGTATTCGTTCTGGGTAGTCATAGAAGGTCCACTCTTGTCTTTTTAGGAGTTAGTCTAACTGTTTGAGGCGCCCTCACTGGGGGATGCCGACAGGGTTACTCAGACAATTTTTAAGAGGCCAGAGTGCCACCCTTCTGTGCACTGGCTTATTGTCTCAACCTTCCGGCCTTGTGTCAGATCTTCATGCGGTAGGAAGAAAATAAATACAAAGGCTGGTTCTTTTCCGACTCACTTTCCGGCATGGAGCCAGCTATAGAGTGTGGCACCTTACATTTTGCAAAGTTTAATATTGTCTGTTTTAAATATCTTTCCATTTCGGGTTAGGGTTACATAACAATACCGTCTACTCTTTATTTTTCGTACCAGACGGACATTTCACTTAACTGTTTTTAACATGGAGTCAACAGCGTCGTCGACCTCTACAAAACCCTTTTTGATGCTGGTCTTAGATATCCACTCACCTTCACTTCATCCGTTCTAACTGATCATATATACTGGGTGTATAAATCAGAAATCAGAACTGACTTCTCTATTGTCAAAATTCCTTTGTTTCACTGGAAATTATTTTGCTTTTTGTTTTGTATTGATGAATAACTTTTGTTATCTCTACGCCTGTCGTCCTGGTTTGATAAGAAGCAGACAAAAACCAAATCACACCCTTTTCCGTTATTTGGTAACAAAGTTCACTGATAACAAATAATTGATATTTTCAACTGGTTGCCGTAGAGACAGCTCAATTATGTAAGCATTCACTTCAAATACTAAAAAGGAAAATACTTTTTTGTTTTTGTTGTTGTTTGTTATTGTTACAACGAAAGCAAAAAAAAACTACAATAAATAAGAAAATCATGGAGACCCCCTCGTCCTTGATGCTCAGCATTCTGGTGTTGATGTCGTTTCGTGGTAAGTCTTCTTCTTCAATTTCCATGTTATCTTCTTGACTTTTCATTTTGGCGTTTTGCTAGGAAAAAGTAATCACTACCTTTATAAACCAGTCGCGAACGAGGCGTTGACGCTAGCTAAGAAAGTTTATATATTTCTAGTTAAAGATCCTTTGACGAGAGAATTATCGTTCTTTTTTACTGCTGCTATATTTTTCCGGTCGACTTTTCATTCCTGTGTTTCACGTGTACGATGAAACTTGCTATTATAACAGTGTTTTAATGATAGAGTGAGACACAAGGTGGGTTTTTAATGTGAGAAAAATCCAACTCCCCCAAAAGGGCACTCTTGATTTGACCAAAAATGTAAATTGCCTCAGTCTCGAAGGATTCACTTTAACTGACCGAGCATCAGAACAGACGCTTTGTTCCTAGCCAAAAGGTCAAGTAAGAATAAGTTGTTTAGAATTAGTGCCCAAAGCCAGCTTGAACCCCATTTCATTCTGTATAATTTACTTGACTAAAATATGAATTAACCTAAATGCTCTGTCTGCCTGCCTGCCTGCCTGCCTGTCTCTCTCGCTCTCTCTCTCTCTCTCTCTCACACACACACACACACACACACACATGCATAAACATCAAATATAACGTTTTACTTTATTTTATTTTATATATAACAAAGCCCTGTAACAAGAGTAAGATTCAATGCTGGTAATTATCATTCAACTCGAACGCTTGATTTTTGGGATTTTGCAATAAAATTTACTCCAAGAAGAAATGGTGCTAAGAATAATTGAATGGAACATGTTTTTTTTTCAATTTTGACTATTTAAAAATAATGGAAACTTCATCGTTCTTGATGCTCAGGTTCTGCTGCTGGTGTTGTTTCGGGGTAAGTGCTCCTTTTCTTGCACGTCCATGATTTTTCCTCTTTACTAGAGTATCGTCTGTTCACCATTCTTTTTGTGTCTGTTTTGTTTTTTTACACCAATCTCCATCTAGATAAAATTTTATTCCAGGACAAGAAATACAATAACAATTATTTATAAAACAATAATGTGAGAGAAAGAGAAGCAAAGAGACAGATACAGACATCTTGTTTTAGGTTTGCTTGTTTGTTTGCTTTTTGTTTTTTCTATTTCTTTGTTTTTGCTTGAAACAGGTTTTTAACTTTTGAATTAAGCGAACAAATTTGCGAACAAATTTATGCGAACAAATTTGTGTATTACATGTTTTGCTCTCATTTTATAAATACATAAAAAGCATTTTCATTTCCGGGCAACGGTGGATGCCCTTTCAAGTCTCTGTATCAAAAAATCTATCAGACAAAATCTGGTGTGTCGTGCGCCTAAATGTAATATTGATAAAAAATATTGATTTGTTATCAATATATTTTTTCTATATGCCCTTCACCCGCCGGGTAAATATAGCTAGTTTTATTATAAAGATGGAAGATAGTTTTCATTTCAGCCCCATGTGAGCGTATTTTTAAAAAAATGTTATACACATCTATTTGTTTCCTTTTAATCGAAAGATATGTCCAAGGGATTGGATTTGAACTCCACTAAATTAAATGAATTTAAATAAGAACACAAAGAAAAGTAATATATATATATATATATATATATATATATATATATATATATATATATATATATATATATATATATATATATATATATATATATATATATAAATATATATATATATATATATATATATATATGAAGCAATCCAACAAAAGATATAAGCGTCAACTAATATCTTATAATTAGTGAAACATCCGGATAAAAAACTGAAGCTCAATATACTGGATAGAGCATTAATATTATAATATAAAATGAAGTAATAAAATAAGGTGTCAATCAAATTTTATTAGAATTCAAAGTTCATGCAAAGCATCCTTAAGTCCTTAGCTCATGAGTTTTCAAAGATAATTCTTCTCTTCAGAGGACCATTACCGCAGTTATACTACTACAGGTAATAAAATTACGCTTTGAAAATATATAAAATTATATACACAAATACATAAAAATACATAACATCAAACATATCAATCCAAAAACATACTTTTGTTGAATCCATACAGTCCATCCAGGTCATACAAGTTGAGAAGCATAATCAGGGAGGACATTACTCCAAGATACAAACAGCAGTCCAAATACGTGAAATTGAAGGGGCCGGCAAAGTTATCCAGTCGCGAAATGTGTCCATATTCAATGTTAATGATAAATAAATCAATCAAAATAATACAAAAAGTCAGGATTATTAATCTCATCCAGAAAGCAATGGAAACATGGAGACTAAAACTGACAGCCGGAGCACAATACCTGTCTGAGATAAAAATACAGAGAGGCATTTTTCAAGGAGACTCTCTATCACCACTATTGTTTATAATAGCCATGATGCCACTCAACTACATACTCAGAAAGTGTGATGCCGGATACAGGTTCACGAATACAGAACAAAGAATAAACCACCTGATGTACATGGATGACCTTAAACTGTTTGCAAAAAACAAAAAAGAACTGGAAAAGCTGATAAATACAACCAGGATATTCAGCCAGGATATCCAAATGGAGTTTGGAATAGAAAAATGTGCACTGCTAGAGATCAAAAGAGGAAAACTGGAGACGACAGAAGGTATAGAACTCCCCAACCAAGAGGAGATGAGGGCGCTAGGAGAACAAGATAGTTATAAATACCTGGGAGTTCTGGAAGCAGACACAATCACGAATACAGAAATGAAAGAGAAGATTGGAAAAGAATATCTACGAAGAACAAGGAAACTCTTAGAAACTAAACTATATAGCAGAAACCTAGTAAAAGGGATAAACACATGGGCTGTATCACTAATAAGATACTCTGGACCATTCATAGGCTGGACCAAAGAAGAACTCAGGCACCTTGACCAGAGGACTAGAAAACTAATGACTATGCACAATGCATTGCACCCAAAAGACGATACGGACAGACTCTACATGAAAAGAAATGAAGGAGGTAGAGGACTGGTAAGTATAGAAGACTGTGTGGAAGACACCAAAAAAGAGCTGGAGAAATATGTAACCCAGAACACGGAAACACCACAGCAAGAGACACCAGCCCAACAAACAACTCCGGAAGCACTGAACCCAGAAACAAAAAGACAAAAAAGGAAAAGTGGGAAGAAAAACAACTACATGGACGCTTTATAAGACTCACGAGCGATGAAGCCAATGAAAACAGCTGGGCATGGCTAAGAAAAGGACACTTAAACAGAGAAACGGAATCTCTGCTGACGGCCACACAGAACAATGCGATTAGGACAAACTTTATTAAAGCAAAGATAGATAAAACCCAGGAAAACAGCAAATGCCGATTGTGTGGACAAAGAGACGAAACGATAAACCATATAATAAGTGAATGCAGCAAGCTAGCCCAAAAGGAATACAAGAACAGACATGACAGTGTGGGGAAAGAAGTACACCGGGAAATGTGCAAACAACTGAATTTCGAATATGCAAAAAAACGGTACAAACACAAACCAGAAACTGTACTAGAAAACGAAAAACACAAAATCATATGGGATATGAATGTACAAACAGACAAACCCATAACAGCAAGGAGACCGGACATGATAATAATCAACAAGAAAGAAAAATCCTGCAAAATCGTAGACTTCGCCGTTCCAGTGGACCACAGAGTGAAGATCAAAGAGACGGAAAAAAGAAGCAAATATACCGAAATGCCAGAGAATTGAAAGGAATATGGAACATGAAGAAAGTCAGTATAACACCAATAATCATAGGAGCACTAGGAACAGTCCCCAAAAACATGGAGAAAAGACTAGGAGAAATAGGAATCAAAGGGATAACTGAGACCATACAAAGGACAGTAATGATCAAAACAGCTACAATCCTGAGAAATGTCCTCGAATGCGGAAACCAACCCACATAAGCAACGAATGGAGAAAAAACACATGGAAGCACAAGAAAACAGAACCGGGGAGAATACAACCGCACGAGAGAGGCGCAAGCATAGGCTGACACCACGAAAATTATGGACAGAGGGTCGAGGAGGGAAAGCGCAAACCAGACCTCCACTGGAAGAGCGCGGACAGCTCTGGGATCTTGGGAGGCTTGTTGTCACTCAAACCCCAGAGAAGACCAATGGCCCTTATCAGCGGGAGATCAGTGGTAGATGGCTGTTGCGATACCGCAAGGTCATCAGCGGTGATGAACGAAAAGAGGTGGAGCATACTGGAAGTCTGAGGAGACTTGTTGTCACTCAGACTCCAGGGAATACCACAGGTTGTTGGCAGTGGGCGATCACTGACGATGACCAGTGTGATAACTCCTAGTGAGTAAATAATAATAATAATAATAATATTTTTTAAGAATTGAATCGCAAAGATATGACACAAAATATAATAAGAATAACTTCATGGGTTGAATTGAGAAGATAATTAAAAATCGAGATATCCAAGAGGCATAACGAACAATTAATAATGTATCTGTTTTATTTTGCCTCTTTCTGTTTTTATTTCTTTTTTTTAGTTATATTCTCCGATATTCCAGTGGAAAAGTTCGGCTGTTATTTCAGAAAAGATCTTATCAATATAGCATGCAACCCGGGCACGCGTTTAGCTTTTCAGGAAGTAACTTATGGATTCCCTTACGAAAACTGTACGGAAACAAACATGGACATCACGTGTTCTCGAAATGCAACTGACTGCTTAAGCAACAAATTTTGGACATTCATGCGTGACCATCAGACGCAGAAATGCTCGGGAAGAAGCAAATGCGACATCCAAACGACGTGGGACGTGAAAGACAGAAAATGTCCAAATGCAAGTCAAAATGCATGTTATCTCATCGTGAAAGGAATGTGCATCTATGGTAAGTCAATTTATTTTCGGTTTTAGTGGGAGTGGGGCTTATTGCATATCCATTTTTTTTCAGGTTATTCTAATGCCGAATTCAGTCATTGAGGTAAAAAGTATTTATGCTTAATATCTTCACACAATGTGATGTTGTTTGAATGTATGACAATCGAGAACGACCTGGATCTTTCTTTTAGCTAAGAAGGATCTAATTATATTAAATATTCGTCCAGTAATACCATACAAATCAATTTTCCTGAGAAGACATACATGCTAGACCTAGTCAAAGGCTTTGGATATATCAAACTAGCTTAATTTGACTTATCCAGTGTATAGTATATACGTTCAGGGATGACCGTTAGGATATCCTCAGTAGAACAAGATTGCCTAAATCCATACTGTTGGTAAGAAAAGAAGTTTCGTATTTTCGATGTGGTAAAAAATATCGCTAGATTGATTAATGATTCAAAGATTTTAGCTAAAGGTGGGAGGAGACTTATGAGGCGATAATTTTGCGAGTCAGTTCTTTCATCAGAGTTCTTGAAAATTGGTAAGACAGGGTAAATTTTCCAGCTATCAGGGAAGTAAGATTCGGCAAGGCATTTAGAGTTTTGAAAGAATGGAGGCCAGCCCAGCAACAGGGATAAGATCAGGTCCACATGCTTATGATGTGTCGAGTTTTTTTATGATATCCATGGGAAGGAGTGATAATGTAGATCATCTAGTGTGATTTCCGTCCATAGTGGGAAATTTTGGAGGGAGTGGTTTGTGGAGTCCAAGGTGGAGTTTAAGGCGAACCACTAGACAAGCAATCCAGCCTTATCCATTGTCATTCAAGTGACATCATGATGGTTGGATAGTGAGATAATTATTTATTGCCCATTGTTCACTACACTATTATAAATTTTCTAGAAATCGCGAGTTCCTAATCACTGCGTTTTCTGATTATCTCGGTATGTTGCATACCTTAATTTTCTTCCTCATCTGTTGTAGAGGGTGGTGTGTCGTCTAGTGGATGAATTCTTTGTTCTTTCCTTCCTGCCGTGAACCACGCCGTCCGTGTCTGCAACAAAAGCCTCATGACGCACTCCGAAGACAAACTCTTCTTTTAAATTTAATTCATTTTAATACAAGCATTGTTATTTCAACTAGGAGTCATTCACTACGTCGAGAGAGAGGGAGAGAGCAAATCACTACTTTATCGTAGTTAGTTAACAATGTTTTCTTAACCATTCATAGAGAGGGGGGGCGAAGGATTTCTCTCGCTTGTATTCCCTTAAGGGAAATATTTCTCTTATTTTTCCGAATCAGACTCCGAAAACTCGCTTCTCACGAGAACGAGTGACGGCACAGCCTCTCGCAGGTGCAGACTGACCCTTGATCTGGAGTCTCGTCACACGGTAACCTTGTCACGTCTGTTAGCTCTGACTGTGAGAACAAGCCCTATTCTGCACTCGACTGCACCTGCGTTAACTCGCGCAAGTCAAACCAACGATTTCCAACAGATACGTCCATTCCAATAGGGCTATTATCCAACAGGTATACCCACACTTAGCTGCGGTTACTACATGCTGTGAATTTTGTTTTATTTGAAGCTGACTTATAGCGGCTGAATCGATGGAATGCTTGCTGCCTATTTGCAATAGCAGCTGCATAAGTTGAAGTGAACCATTTGGATTAGGGTTAATATAGAATTTACATGTGGGAACAAATGCTTCTCTGTCTGCTTTGACCCATTCGGTTACCTCATTTGTACACTGTTCAGCAGTGAGAGAAAAAAAATTACTCAAAAGAGCATCTCTGGTAGATCTCTACCTATCAGCCTGTAGGTAATATCTCGTTGTTTTGAGTAACGGCGATTCGGTTTAGTGTCAGAGGTTTATGTGATATCTACCATTATCACAAGTTGATCAGCGTTAACTCGTGGGCTATGGGAATCCGTCACGAAAACCTTCGGAGACGTGAAGCTAGCTGATACTCACAATCTGAGGAGGTGGGTCGGGAAAGTGACGGTTTCTGAAAGGGAGTGTGCAATAAAGAAACTATGTGTGCTGTCACCAGCTGTATCTTTGTAGCCAATCTCTGTGGTGAACATTAAAATCCTCAAATACATGGATCACTTTGGATCTAAGGATTTTGAAATTACGAGGCTAGGAATAGTACTATTTTACGAAATTATTTTTTATAAAAACTGACAATAGTTGACGCGATTTAGTGTTACTCCATCATGGACTTTAAATGGTTCAATAATGATTCTGTTAACAATTCTAATCCATATCATCTTTCTCCCTCTACCTTCGGCTTTTAAAAATTGACTTCCAAACTAACTTATCTTTGGACGGTATTGATTTATCCCTCTTTCTTACAAGTACATTTTAATCAATTCCTCCATATTTTCCTTGGCCTTCCCTTATGAACTGACCCTGCTACCTAAACTGTTCTACTAACCTAAGTACTCTCATCCATTCTTTCAATGTGGCTATACCATCGGAGTCTCCTGTTCTACACACATTTTCCTATACTGTCCAGATGTAATCCTCCTCTGAGGTCATTAGAACTAAGCCTGTCTTTAAGACTCACATTACAGATCCATTGTATCATTCTCATATAATTTATCGACATGCAACGCATGTCTTCAACCCTTACTGTTCAGGTTTTACTTCCATATATCATCACAATGTGTACACATGTCTGATAGATTTTTTCCCTTAGTCAACAGTGGTAACGCTCTACTCCATCCACTCCTAACTCTTGCACTCACACTATCACTATGCGAAGAAATCACTTGCCGAAGGGTTTTTTTATGAGGAAGCAGTCAGCCTCTCTGGAACCTTCTTAGTTTGATTTGTTGTCACTTTATATAAAAATGCTGGAAAGAAGTATATAAAGTTACTTTCCAAGTGATCTTGGGCTCACCCTGGTGAAGGGGTTTTGAGGTAAGTAGTGCTGGCTATGCTGTTTGGTGATAGTACCTGTCAGGGTCCCATCTATGGGTCAAATAGAATCTGTCCAAAACATGACACTAAACTGTCTTGGACACAATTAGGCAAGACGTTTGTCCTCTACCTACCCCACCATCATATCTTTCTTGGCCCTTTCTACATTTTTTCTGCCTACCTGATTTCCCAACCTTATTAACTACTCCAGCTACCCCGCCCAACTTATCCAGTCGTGAGGCCTAATTTGGGAGTTTTAACGAATATTGAGTTACTACACCTTACTGCCCACTACTTCCAGGTCCACTCTGACCCCCCACTCCCGAGGTGGCGGTATTACTTGTCAGGGCCCGTCTATAAATTTAATAGAAACTATCGTTTACAAACTATTCGTTTTTACTAAATATATGCAACAAAACAAATTAATCTGAAAACCGATCATATACAAAACATGTACGATTTCAGCATAAATTGACCCAATGACGGTTGCCATGCTGTAAACCCCAACAACCAACTTCTTTCTGTGTGGCAAAAATGCATTGATTTTAATGGTTTTATTTCAATTAATGATTTTTTATTTCATTTAATAGAAAAATGTGTTGCTTTTAATGGTGTTTATTAATCGTTTTTATTTTAATTAATGGCAAAAACGTGTTGATTTTAATAGGATTTATTTTAATTAATGCCAAAAAATGTGTTTATTTTAATGGTTTTATTTCAATTAATAAAACTAAATGAAAATTTGTTGATTTTAATGGTTTTTAGTTCAATTAATGGTTTTTATTTCATTTAATGGCAAAAATGTGTCGATTTAAAATTTAAATTATTTATGATGCTGCTGAGTTAATGCTTAAGTATGTTTTTCCTTGTTTTAATTCTTTTGTTTTTTGTTCTGACTGCTCTCATTTCTTTATTTTAGAGGAGAAAAAGATCGATTTTTGTGAGGAGAAAAAAGTTGTTGGAAGTAAAATCTACGTTCACAACCCCGGTTTTCCCGCCTTAGACCAAACAAGCAGTGAATCTGAATGCGATTGTGCAGTGGAGAGTGGCGAAGCGCTAAGGCTTGAAGCCCTCATCTTCACACTGGATTTTCAATTGACGAACTGTTCCTCGAACATGAGAGTTTATAATGAAAACAATAACCTCACGTTCACGTGTGCTTCTCGCATGTATCAACAGCGTCTCAACATCACAGACTCGCATCGTATTAACTTGAAGTTGATAAAGAATGAACCTTGGAATATGTATCAAATATGGATGAAAATTAACTGTAAGTATCTGAATAAATCAGCAGGTGGTCGGCGTTTCTGAATTGTAGACACAGCTCTAAATAACAAGGATCTTTTATTAATATGGGAAAAAATATCCTGTGTTTTGTATGAGAGGAAGAGACGAATGTGCAATAGGTCCGTGTCATTCTTAGGTTTATCTGTTGTCATTTTATATTATTATATATCGACTGCTCTTCTGTCATGACTTTTCTTAATTATTGTAAAGGGTATAAATAAGGATGAAAATAGATAACACGCAGTCCGACATTCAAGAAAGTTTATATAATTCCTCCCCCCATTTTCACCTGAACTCTTCACTTATGACCGATCAAATAGCAAGCTCTCGTTCCGTTAACCATGACTTCAGTAATTCGCAGTTCCTAGTATCGCCGACACTGAGGGTAAAATTAATTAAACTTAATTCCATAAGCAGAACATTTCTCCACCAGATTTATGACCTCTTACCAAGATTTAAATCAAGAGGTAATGATGCTAAACCTTCTGTCTAGAATCCTTATTCTAATTTTGATTCTTGAAAAGTTTAAGTTTTTTAAAGAGGTCTTAAGAAGAAATTGAAATTCAATTGCTAAGAAACTGAAATTATGGAGATTATTTATTTTTTTATTTATTGTTTTTTTAACATGGTTCACCCCAAACAAGGCAGGCCGCCACTGTAGTCGTAAGGGGCTACTGATAAAAAGAAATGGGGAGAAGGTTGGGGGGGTCAGCCTAAATTGGGATCTGCGCAGCGAGATGTTTGTTTACATTAGTTTTAAATTTCTGCATGTCTGTACTGTCGGGGAAACAGGGGGCAGGAAGGGAGTTCCAGAGGCCAGCAGCACGAGGAAAGAAGCTATTTGAGTAGAAGGCTCTCCGGCATCTGGGGACCTCCACAGTGAATGAATGAGATTTAGTTGATTGTCGAGTTAGTCTAGTGAATTTACGTCGAGGGGGCACCAGAGTAACCAATTCATCAGAGCATAATCCATTGAAGTAACAAACATACGGATGCTACATTGTGGCGATGGGACAGGGACTGGAGCTTGGCTGACAGTGAGGGACCTACTAGGTTGGCGACTCTTTTTTGGACCTTGTCAAGGAGGGAAAGACTAGTAGATGATGCACCAGCACAGATGTGACAACAATACTCCATGCACGGGCGGATAGTGGCTTTGTAGAGATACAGGATAATGTCAGGTGTGAGGAGTTTACTAGCACGGTAGAGGGAGCCAACCTTCTTTGCGGCAGCCTTGGCAATGTCTTCAATGTGAAGGTTAGGCCGAGGAGTTTGAATTATGAACTCTCAGGTAGGGTGTTATTTGCCATGGCAATCGGTGTTTGGTGAGGCTTCTTGTAGTTGTTGAAGGAAAGGAGCTTTGTCTTTGCGGCATTAAAAGTTACCAACCATTTATGACCCCAATCCACTACAGCCTGGAGGTCATTTTCTAAAGATTCAGCCATTGCCTTGGATATGATCGCGTCTGTTTTGCCAACATGGCGAGAGTAAAGTGTGGTGTCGTCAGCAAATAAACCAATCTCCGACTCTATGTCATCAGGGAGATCGTTTATATATAGATCAGGAACAACAAAGGTCCAAGAATAGATCCCTGAGGTACACCAGCATTTATGTCATGTTGCTTAGATGAACGGCCATCGGGGACAACCTGGATTTTTCTTTTGTTTAGGAATGGTCTAATTATACCAAGTAGTTGCCCAGTAATACCGTATGAGCTGGGATGGGGTGATGACCAGGTTATCAAGTGTGACTTCGGTCCGCAAAGGGAATTCAGGGAGGGGGTGGTTATCTGAGTCTAAAGTAGAGTTAGAAGCGAAACGCTGGGCAAGTAGTTCAGCCTTATCAGTGGCCGTGCAAACGACATCATTGTGGTTTGATAGTGGGGGAATCGTTGATTGACCATTCAGTACACTATTGTAGATTTTCCAGAAATCGCGAGTACCTAGTTTCTGTGACTGGATGCGTTTTTTTGTTAACTCATTATACCTTCTCTTCGCTTCACCTATCACGGCCTTGCAATTATTTCTTGACTCTATAAATTCATGTCTATTAGTAGCTGACTTATGGCGGCCGAATTTACGGAATGTTTGTTGCCTCTCAGAAATGGCAGCTGCACATTCTGAAGTGAACCATTGAGGAGAGTGGGGCTTGCTAAAGAATTTTCGCATGGGGACATAGGCTTCAATGCCTGCTTTGACCCATTCAGTTAATTCGTTTGCACACTGGTTGGCAGGTAGTGATAAGGTTTCCCTCCATGGAGCGTCACTGATGTGATCTCTGATTGACTCGAAATCAGCCTGCTCGTAGTATCTTGTTGTTTTGAGCAACGGTTCACCAGCTTTTGGACGACTTTTTAGGGTGATATGTATCATTAGCACAATGTGATCAGCATTCCCGAGTGGGCTATGAGCTTTCGTCACACAAGCCTCGGGCATTGAGGTCAAGAAGAGGTCTAGGAGTGAGGCTTGCTGGTCTACTCGATCGGGGATGCGAGTCGGAAAATCGACAGTCTGAGAGAGGGAGTGAGCTAAGGAGAAATTAAACGTAGAGTTGCTGACTGCGTCGGTAAGGCTGGAGAATCCCAACCAGTCGCGGTGGTGGGCATTAAAATCCCCAAATACATGTATCTGGACATTCGAGTCAATTAAGAGTGCTCTATCTATGCTTTCAGAGACAGAGTTTAGCAGAGTACAGTCCTTGGTCGACGGGGAGCGGTATAAGAAATATAGGTAACTGACGCTGTGATGTAAAGTCAATCTAAAGCACATGTAATCATGGTCATCTGATTCTAACCTATGTTCTCTAGTCAGGGGGAGGGTGTTCCGAACATAAACTCCTAGCCTGTGCATATATTTGTCAGAGTCTTTACAGTAGAGTGGGAGGTAGTCAGTCATGTCAAAAGTGGTGAGAGGAGATTGAGGATTTAAGGTTAGTTTCACTAAGAGCTAGGATATCCGGGGAGTTTGTCAGGAGAAAGGTTTCTACGTCGTTGATGTTGGTTCTAAGTCCCCGGATATTTTGTGAATGTGAGCCTCAAGGGCGGAGGCGAAAGTGTTTTTTGTTGGGTGTCTGGTTTAGGTTTGCTTTTATTTCTTTGTAATGACATGTTTGGTTTGATTATAGAGTGGGTTGGCCAAGGTGGGTACTTGTTTGGTGCCAATAAGCTCACACAACCAGTCCATTAGTCACGACCTGGTCCATGGGGGTTGTGGCCTCGGGAAAGCCCACCGGAGATAATTGCAGGGTCCCTTTCCATGCGTGACATGGCACATACAACTACCCATGGTATTATGAAACTGATGATGGAGCAGCCGTTCTTGGCGCTACCCAAGAGTTTGGGCTCCTTCCTATCAGTCAGAAACAGCAGCCAGACAAGCTGTCTAACCTGTACCCTCAACCTGTCGGAACAAGAGAGACCCAGACTGGTCATGTGAGACTTAGTAACGAAAAAACTTTCCCCAAGTTGCCAAAATAGAGAGAAAGAGAACTGCGTTCATTGTCCTAGTAAGGAAACAAGGATAGGCACTAGAGTCGTCCCAGCGCTGTTACCTCCGCGCCTGACTAATAGGAGTGCAAGGGCCGGCGATAGGCAGAACCTATCTACTCCTTAAGCAATTGTAGGTTTGCAAACCGGATATTTTGTTTGAGATTACAACTCTAGGAAGGTTGTCGATCAGGACTAAGGAGGCCTCCCTCCCCAACGGTTTACTGCCATGGCGTAAGTAGCTGGTAGTAAGTTTTTTTTGTCAGAGATTTCCTTCTCTTAGATGGATGGCCTTACGAGGTCTTACAGGTCCAACACTCCGAGAGGGGTAACGATACCCTGCGCCCGTGTACTAGTCGGGTATTTCCTAGCCATGTCTAATACATATTATTAAAATGTTACAATAATCGAAGGTATTTTTTACTCCCCTTTTTTGCATAAAACTATAATTTTTACAAAAGTTAATGCATCTTACACGGTTGATTGGGAAATGTTTATTAATTCAAGTTTTAAATATTTTACCAATTCTAGTATTTTTGTTGGTTGAAGCAGGATTATACCGAATTATTTTTCTAGTTTTGTGTGTTGTGTTCAAAAATGTTAAATGTGTTTTAATTATGAAAAATACCCCACATAATAATTGTTTTTTCAAAGTCAGCCTTTAAGCTGAAAAATCAAATTTTCCTTCTAAGCCAATTTTTATTTGTTATTGTTAACGTACTGAGCTACAATTTCTTTCAAAATTTACTTTGTCTGGCTCAGAAAATCTGATAATAAAATCACAAAAAAAGTAAAAATTAGCAAATGGGAATAACCCATATCTTTAATTTAAGAATATAAGATTTGTCTCCCTTGCAACAAAATGTAATTTCTTCTTCTATAAAAGTTTTTAAAAATATACAAGCAAATGAAAATAAAAAATAAAAAATTATTTTACTGCATTCCAGGTAGTAGTAGTAGTAGTAGTAGTAGTAGTAGAAGAAGAAGAAGAAGAAGAAGAAGAAGAAGAAGACGCAACAGGTTTGGGTTATCTTGACTATGTGTTACGTAGTGGCAAAGAGATGAGATTTAAATATCGCACAAACATTTAAAACGTAAAATCCGTAATGGATTGGAACAACCCTCTAAGAAGGTACTCGACTGATCTCCAATCTCTTGTTCCTCCTTGTAAGACATTCACAGCAAGAACTCGTGTTACTACCACAACGAAAAAAAACTTTTCTTTCTTCATTAATGTGCATAGTGTCAGGCAGAATTTCCGGTACTGTTCCAGATTAGGACCCAAGCTAAAATCGAATTGGTGTCGGTAGTTTCCGGATGTTTACATAGACAGTCAGAAAATCCAGAAGTTCTTATCCAATCAGAATGCAAGAAAATAAGCAGATGATAAGATAACATTTTAGTGATATTTATCTTAAGAAAACAATCATTTTCATGCAAAAAAACACATTTTATCCTAACCCTAACCCCATAACACCTTAAACCTTCAACCCTAACACCATTTAAACATTTATTCAGTAACCCTAACCCTAACCCCATTTTTAACACTTGTTTAGTGATATTTTTATTGAAAAAAATTTATAATTAAAAAAAAAATTTTATCCTCTGTTTAGTTTTTTTATTTTGCTTCGTTAAAAAAATAGATGTTTCTTTCATACAATTTTACTAATTATTAGAGTAAAATAATTATTTGACTAATTTTTGACTAATTGTATTCTTGCTGTTGTTAGTTATTTTTGTACGCAAGCAACCGACTTTTCATTCAGCTTCTTCTGGACATCTACGTAAACATCCGGAAACTACTGATGCCAAATCGATTTTAGCTTGGGTCCTAATCTGGACCAGTACCGAATTTCCATGAACAGAGTTTCTTTCCGTCTGTGGAACACATTACCACGAGAATTCTTCCCTGCAGACTACAACATAGTCATCGTCAAATTCAATGTCAAGAAATACTTGTCAATAACCATCCCCATAAAAAGCAATTTAAATGTGAATCATTAGTTAAAAAAGAAAAAGAATGGTTGAATAGCTAAATTTAGAAAGGTGTTCGCCTATTGTCAATAATTTGAATGTCTTTGTCTTCACATCCGTTGCCTTTGCATTTATATAACCTTCCTTCTTCGCCGGAAGTCGTATGTTATCTTTCACTCACACATGCACATAGTTTCCCACCTGTAAGTTGTATTTCTCTTCATTCCAGCTGTCAATAATGAAAAGGTGACAGTGACGTGCAAAAAGAGGAAGTATAAAATCCCACCGACGACAGGTAAGTGACATGATTTACACCAGTGATGGCCAACCTATAGTATGTGTGCTAATATAATGGCGCATTGCACAAGTGGCGCACTGAACCCAAGATATAATGCAAAAAAAATATCAATTTAAATTTAAAATTTTCGTTAAAGCTCATATTGCTTCTATCTGAACTCCTTTTCTCTATACTGCTATTCTGGCCACAATATCACCCTCCACTTTATAAGAAAGACCTATGTGTATTTATTTGTATATTTATATATATATATGATCAACTACAAGATAATCTCAACAAAGTCTGGCCCTGGTCTTCAAACTGAGATTTACTGCTGAACTCTGCAAAATGCAGTCATCTTCTTATTGGCTTTCCACCCACTACTCCCTCTGACTATCTGTTTTCCACCTCAACCACTTAATATTGTTACTAATGCAAAGAACCTTGTGAGCAATCCTTTAAACCAATGCATCATTGTATCGAGATGGCAGACAAAGCTAGGTGGGTTCTCTACCCGATCCGGAGATCCTAACGACATTCGCTTCTCGTCCATTACATAATTCTGGTACAGCCCATTCTTGAGGATGCATCCCACAGCAACAAATCCTTAAAAAATTTATCTCCAAAAAGATATCATACATCTGGAGCGTGTTCAAGGGTTGGCAACCAAGATGGCAATGGGACTCTCCATGCTTACCTACAAAGTGTAGCTCCAAAAACGAAATCTGTTCTCACTTCAGCAGCAGAGGATGCGACGCGACGTATACAGCATCATTAATGATAATTTAAACCCACAAAAGATGTATCACCATCACTTTCGTCTCAATAGAAGAAAATCAGCATTCTCTGTCCATGTCTGTGTTCCCTGGAACAGCCTCTCAAAAGACGGTATAATGAGGACTACCATATCGAGGTTTAAAGTGGCTTTGGACTGTGGCTTTCAAACTCTATGCGGATATAAATATCTCCTACTGGTCTTTTGACTTGTTGAACTTTGCTATTTCTTTGCCAAATAAATTTGATTTGATACAGATATATATATATATATATATATATATATATATATATATATATATATACTTCTATCCCATCATGCAATTCTCTAGCTTCCTGACGAAACCATTTCATGTGGTGAGGGAAAGTGAAAAATCAAATAGCAAGTCACCTCAGACTTACCGTGCCGTCTGAAATGAATTAAGAAAAAATATCTTATAATAAAAAGTCAACAGTGAGTGTTTTTTTCTTTGGGTCATCAGAAATGATAATAATAAGAGAGGGTGTACACTAGTATATATATATATATATATATATATATATATGTAAAATGAAGTAATAAAATAAGGTGCGAATCAAATTTTACTTTCACTTTTGACAGACGTCTTCGTTAAACTGTTTACATTTGCTTTATGCTTATCTGTCTCCTACATGCACATGGTTATGACGTCGCATGCATAACGTAATGCAGATCAATTTTGTTCGAAGATGATTGTTACTATTAACGAAACGCCCGACACAGGATGTGAGGCAGGGGCGATTGGCCTGTTCACTGAAAAGTGACGTCATGCTAGTAAGTAGCAAGTGAGATCTGTCGAACAGATGAGAGGTTTTTTTAAAAAAAGCATTAAAAGTTGCATTTAAAAAAGAAAAGAAAGGAAAACAACTGAACTTTATTCAATATAAAAAAAAACACAATTTTCAAAATAAATAGTTAAGTTGTGTTATTGCTGTGTTAAAGTAAAATAAACATTACGTTGTTTCATGGATTTTTTTTATTTACTATTACTATTTACTTGCCTCTCCACAAGGACATGACCTATTTGAACTTTTTTCGAATTTTATTATATACAAAGAACTTTGAGCATTCTTTTTACACAAAAAGAATGAAATTTTAACGTAATATCTTATTGCTAACAACAAATTAAAAAAAAAATGGTGTTGACAGGTGGACATAAAAGTTCAATTTATATACGGTCAAAATTAAATTAGAGTTTCTTATCAGGACGTTTTAAGTTATAGGTTTGTCTTTTTATTCCAGAGAGAAGCACCACTCTTTCAAGAGAAAACATTTTGATTGTTGAAAAGGAGAAAATAGAAGACTTAATGGTCGGTAAGTCGAGTTACCTTATTTTCATTTCATTTTAATTATTGGGTCTATGAAATGTTCCATTGGTCGGTCGATTTGTCACGCTTAAGTAGGAAATAGCATTTTTACCATGAAGGACACAAATTTAGTGAACCCAGTAGGAGGAGTAGGAGGCAGAGGAGAGGAGGAGGAAACGAAAGTAATTTATTAAAAGTGTCTGTGGATCTCCTCTATAAGAAAAAAGTACACCACTGCAAAGAATATTTCTCTTTCTTTCTATCATCAAATGGAATTTCCATGAACAGAGTTTCTTTCCAAGAAATTCTCATCTATGACACACACCACCACAGGACTGCTTCTTCACAGGCTACAACATGGTCATCATCAAATCTAATGTCAACAAATACTTGTCATAAACCGTCCTTATCAAATTTTTCCATTCAATCTTCTTATAATCATCTTCATCATCTATGAGCTATCTCGTAAACACTTATCGAGTGGCTTCTAGTCTTGAATTTCCATGAACATAGTTTCTTTCCAAGAACTTCCCATATGTGCATGTTACCACAAGATTGTTTTCCTGAGGACTACACCAGGGTCCTCTTCAAATTTAATGTCAATAAACGTGTCAAAAACTGTCCTTGTAATTCATTTACCTCAAATGGCTCTTAGCCTTGATACGGAGTGATTCATCAACAAAAGAAAGCGTCTATCAGTCGGTCTGGCATGCTAATTTCATTGTCATGTTGTTGGTGTTATATATTTAGGTGGCCTTGAAGTTGTATCCTCTCTTTTATATTTTTATATTTTCTTACGTTCTCCATTTAATTATTTTACTATGTTAGATTCTTTTGGATTTTATTCTTATTATACAAATCCAGAAATAATAGATGAAATTAAATACTTGGTGAAATTTGACATTAAATAATTAAAATTCGAAATCAGCCCCTGAAGATTGAAAACTTTACGAAACTGCAGTATGCTCCAATTTACTTGCCTCCCGACGAAGGCAGAGTGCACAATAAAGAAAGGGAAAAAGACAGTGTCAGAGTATCTTAATGTAAACACTGGTTTTATTGAAGACCTAGGTGAGGATGCTGTCTTGAAGTGGAGGAAAATGAGACACTTGAGCACAGGAAAGTGAGATGAAGCACCTAAAAGAAATTCTCACATTGGAACTCTCATCAACTAATTGGAAATACCTGTCGTTTTTGGATTTAGCATTATTGATTGGTCACAAGGCTGCATCTTGACACACAAAAACCAGGAAAATTCTGGCTTTACATAAAGTCATCTACCGGCATCAATGTATGAACAGGTTATACCTATTATGAAGAGAAAACCGTTTGCAGCTCATTGAAATTAACCATGTATATCAAGTAGCATGGGACAATATATGTAGATCTTCTGTGATCAAAAAAATCAGAATGGTAAAGGAACATCACACCAAATGCCTACTTCAACAAAACTTGCGAAAAATTTCAGTGGAGAGCACTGCAGAGGAATATGACAATTGCACGAAAGAAGAGAGAAGAGTACACAAAAAAGGAGCTGGAAACAAAACAAGAAGGATGGTGGCAACGTAAGAGAGCAGGAAAGTTCATGGAAGAACTTGACCAAAGTTACATAATATAACGAGACTTCAATGAGTGGCAAGTTTCCATTTGATGAAGAATGGATAAATTATAGCCGGACAAGACCAAAAAAATGGCTGGTCTACAAAAAAAATGAAAGTCCAAGTCATCTAATGTCTGGATGCAAGATACTTTTGGCAGATGGCTACGGAGAAATGCAACTTGAAAGATCTCCAAACATATGGGAACATAAACCCTCACCCATAACATCAAATGTTAGTGATAGTGTTCTATGATAAAGACATACAGGCGGTTAGATACCTAAAAGACAAGGCCATCAAACCAGACATTGTCATCTGGAACAAATCTGAAAGGACTGCTCTCATCATTGATGTAACTGTCCCGAATGACTATGGCCTAAATAGAGCCGAACGCAAAAAAATTACAAAATATCAGGACCTGAAGAATGACTTGAAAACAACATGGTCCCTGAAAGAAGGAAACATCATACCGGTTGTGGTAGGAGCAACTGGCCTAATGAAAAAAAAGCTGAAAAAAATACTTACTTGGAATACCAAACTGCAGCGGAGTACAAATAGAAGCCCTTAAAGGGACAACATCTATCCGTAAAAGAATACAAAGTGAACGTATAGCAGAATCAAGTGTTAGCCCCAGTAGGGGGGCACTTTGATCTCTTCAAACTAACTGAACTAAAAAAACAGTAAAGTCCAGAACGATTGTAAATTTCGGGATATGCAGAGAAAGACTGGTGCCATTTCAGATTTTTTTCTTCTCCTAGACTAGTTGCACAACCAAATCTCAAGAGTCTAGTGTAACCTACTATTTATTTAATCCATAGGCGGATGGAGGATATATTGATTCATAGCTTACACTTACCCAGTATGCTAAGCCCACAGTCTGCACCTGTAGCTACAACCATGCATTTTCCATATGTGAGTATTGGTGTGTAGTCTGTAAATGATTTTCTTCTTCTCTTCTTTCAGGGGTGAAGATCGCTGGCGGAGTTATTGGTGGTCTCATCCTGGTGGCCCTAATCATTGTAACTGTTCTCACTTACAGAAGGTAAGTTTGTTGCATCGTGTTCAAGTCATATCAATGGTAAGACTCCTTCTGGTCTAGTTATAAGTGAAATGCAACACCCTGTCCCTTCTACAAGCCACTGGTAATGTTTCCACTTCATTTGTGCAGGGTAAGCACTCCCCCCCCCCCAGCAATAAAATGTCACACATGCCTTTTCTTGGGAATGGTTTCATGTCTTTGAGATAAACCCACATGACTGAAACTATTTACTTATTTATTTACAAGTTTGGCATAGACTGAAGTTTTTCTCTACCAGATAAGGTTGGATTGCAGAAAGACTGTGAATTTTTATTAACAGTGGCATTTGGGGTGGGGGTGTAACTCCACTCTCCCTCTTTAAATAAAGTAGAAGGCTTCTATTTGAAATTCGAAAAGGCTCCGTTGTTTCTGGTCATACTGTCCGTGCCTATGTTTATCTTATATTTGTTAAGTCTTCATCAACTAAATCAAGGGCTGAACTCACAATGATTAGTAACCTGCTCTCACGACGTAGGCAAACACGTTTTTCACTTTTTAGTTGTGTCCTCGTATCTTTATCAGAAGCTTTGTCAGTTGGTCGGTAGATCAGTTATATTTCAGTTTGAGCATTTCCATCGCTAGATGTGTAGATTAAATTATTTTAGATGAGTCAAAACGTTTCTTGATAAATGTATCTGTAATTTGATTGGCCCCCATCCTTTATTATTTTCTGTGGCCTCTCACTCACAGACATGATGTTAATAGTCTCAGTCTTTTCTATAATGGCAATACTATTATAGCATGTGTTCTTCAGAATTGTGTGATCTATTCCCTGCTTCCTTTGTTCTAGCTCGTTTGTCTAGTGGTGTTCATCAGTTTGCTGTTTTGATACCTCATTGTAATACAGCTTCCTATTCCAGTAGCTTCTTTCCAAGAACTGCAGGCTTGTCGAACTCTATTTCTGATGATTATCTTGGTATTTTCAAGACTAAGGCCCTGTCTTTGTTTCATTCTTGTTAGCTGACATCAAGTGGCTTCATTCATTGTCTGGAGCAATTTCCATAAAAAAAAATCTTTATAATAGGCTTTGTTCATTGGTCTGTCTGTCACGCTTAAATCTGGTATAGAATTTCTGTTGATATGAGAATGATACGATGGGTGTGTAATGTGACTCTTGAACAGGATTAGTTCTGGTGACCTTAGAGGAAAATCAAATCTGTACAGTATATAGGCAAATGTTTTCAGAAGAGTAAACTTCGATGGTATGGGTCACATTGAAACAATGGATGAGAGTTCTTGGGTTAGTAGATATAGAATAGAGCAGCTTCAGTTCACAGGAGTAATAAGAATGGAGTTGAGGGATAAATAAAGACATGGCCAGAGATAGGTTGGTTTGAAAGTCAATTTCTTAACGCCGTCCAACACATGCCAACATGTAAAACAGATGTTAAACCGAACATGGTGATGATGATGATTTGGGGGTTTTCTTTTTCTCTACATTATACATTTTTGATTAGTAATATTTCTTTACATATACAAGATCTTCAAAACACGTTTGTCCTGTTACACGGACAAAAGTCAATAGGCTAGACTAGACGTTCTTTTTTGCCACTTCCTGTTTTGCTACGTCACTTCCTTGAACATGTTAATTTGATTTCTCGTAGAAATTTCCATAACTCTAACCCTCTAACAACACACCCAACATACAACGTTGCTACATCATCATCATCTGATTTATTTTTAACAGGCTTTTGATTAGTTTTCTATAAGAGGGTGGGGGCCGCATCTCTCTATTAGAAGATCTGTTCATCAGTCGATTTGTTTGAACATGTTCATTGCTAAATATGCAAATTTCATCCTCCATTTCCTATTGAAGTCACTGTCATTGGGTTGGTACGACCAACTATGTTACTAGAACAAAGAAAAACACTTTGAGCCACATCTCACTCGAGGGCTATCATCTACCATCAAGTGTAAACTTTTTTCATGCCATCTTGCAGAAACAAGACTGGCATAGGACAATCAGATTGGAGCACCCCTCTCTGCACATTCCATCTTGTTACCAGATTTTAACAATTTTCTTTTTCTTTGCTTATTTTTGATTAATCAGACTAATATCCTCATCTTGGTTGTTAACGTTTCCGTTGATTTAAACGCTGACTTTTTTCAGGTAGATCTTTCGAACTCTGGAATATTTATGTCGAACTTGGGGAAAAATTTCTGACGGTTGGTTACATAAGCAAAATGAAAATACTAGTCTGAATAATAGAATGATCAATTCGAAAACATAATTCTTTTTTGTTGTATTACAGATATACAAATATTGGAATCAAAGACAAAAAAACAAGCACTCTGAATCTGATGAACTAACCAAATTGGAATCCCGTACACAAAACCATCTGAGCCATTCTACGAAAATCATCGTTTTTCTGGAATTGAAACTAAATCGTCCTTGTCGAAAAATAAATTAAAATTTGTATCAGAAGAGCCAGGTGGAAGAGGCAGATGCTGGAGTCAAAGTGAGGATTATAAACGCTGATTTTTTGGAAGATTAGACAGAAATAACAATATGGGTGATGTAGTATGCGTGCAATGGCGGCATGACGAGTATCATATTAAGTCAGTAGTTTAGTGAGTATGACTGGTGTGTTGCAAGTATGTCCCAAATATGCCATTGCTCAATTTAATCATGTGACATTGGCCTGTTGGGTCACTCATTGAGCTTGGGTCAGATTCTTCAATCAGTAAAAGATGAGTGGGCAAAGATACATTTTTAGAAATAAAGACAAAATTTAAAATTAGTCACTTTCTTCTCATTATCTCTCTTCAGGTTAAATAGTGCAGATATTTTCTTTTGTTTTTCAATGGACTATTCCAAGTTTGAATTTTTTTTGATGGAGACGAAATTTATAGACAGCGTATAAAATAAGAGCGGAGGGGGTGTCAAACAACATACAGTGAGAGAGGGTGAGAGGGATAGACAGAAACTTAATAAAAGATAGGTCACTTGGGCTAATTAGAGCAATTAAAATGGAATGTTTTCAAACATAACTCAATACCAAATCTAAGGAATATTTTAGCATGTAACACATCATTCAATAAATCCCGAGCCTGACACATAGATGGCACGATTAATAAAAAAATCCATATGATGTTTATAAAGTACTAACCTTCAAATGACACATGTCAACATTTGAGCCCAAGTGGATTATTAGTTTACAAATTATAATTATTAAAGTGAACCTACTGTTGAAAATTTGCAAAAAAAATGGAAAACTCTGAACTTCCTATGTTGATAAATCATTGCTTTCTGATAGGAAAAGATATTGCTAAGCAATGGCTTGATTAGTGTTATTCAGAAGGATCCATCAGAAACAATAATTAATTAAGACATGGTACACTGACTTTAAATGCTCAGATCACCCAAATTCGACAGTTGTCACAGAAAACATCAAAAAAGTCTACACTCATTTTGGCCAATCGTAAATTGAAGATGTGTGAGATAGCAGAGCAGTTGAAGATATCAGAAGACAGTGTATTCACCATTTTGCATGAACATGTGTCAGTAAGAAAGCTGTGTCCAAAGTGGGTGCTGCGATCAAAAAAATCAGAACATTTTTTTTGCAACTGCTTCAATGCAACAAAAAGGAATTTTGTATCAATATGTGACAATGGATAAAACATGGATCCACCACTTCACTCCAGGGTCAAATCGGCAGTCAGCGGACAGCAGCAGGTGAAAGCAACCAAGAACGCTAACATCAGCAAGTTTTTTCATCGAATACCTTGAGAGAGGAAAAACCATCAATAGCGGCGACTATATAACATTATTGGTGTGTTTGAAAAAAGTAATCATAAAAAACGGTCACAAATAAACAAAAAAAAGTGCTCTTTCACCAAGACAATGCAAGTCCGATCGCAATGATGGACAAACTACATGAAGTGCACTTCAAATTTCTTCCGCACTAGTCCTATTCTTCAGATCTGAACCCCCAGCGACTACTGGTTGTTTGCAAACCTCAATGGCTCCAATGAAGAAGTGTGTTCTGATGAACTTGCTGCTTTAGTGCAACCTCGACATAAATACACTAGACCAATCCGACAATCAGCTGAGTCCCATCCATTCACTGTGGAGGTCCCCAGATGCTGGAGAGCCTTCTACTCCAATAGCTTCTTTCCTAGTGCTGTTGGCCTCTGGAACTCCCTCCCTGCTCCCTGTCTGTACCGACATCCAAAAATTTAAAATTAATGTAAACAGACATCTCGCTGCACAGCTCCCAAGATAGGATGACCCCCAAAACTTACACCATTCTCAGTAGCTCCTTACATCTACAGTGGTCGCCTGCCTTGTTTGGGGTGAACTATGATTAAAAATTAAAAAGTGATATTGGAAACTGAAGCATATTTTGAGAAAAGTCGGGAAGGGTGACGTCAGAGCCAAAAGAGAGTGAGGTGACTTCCACTTCCATCTCACTCTCTTTCTTTTCTCTTGGATTACAGCAGAGACAAACACATTTGCTGATGACCTATAGATTTTTTTCTGTAATATCACATTCAACCTTTAGAAGAACATTTTAAAATTGTGCACTCGCCTGCATTGATAAGCCATAATGACTTTGGGGAAAAAAATGTTTTTATTTTAAACTTTAATGAGATGTAAGGCGCTACTGAGAGTTAAGAGCCAGATTTTAGGAAGCACCGAGTAAGAAGTTGTGCAGCGAGATGTTTGTTCACATTAGATTTTAATTTCTGCATGTTGGTACAATCAGAGAAAGAGAGAGCATGGAGGGACTGCCAAAGGTTAGCAGTTCAAGGAAAGAAGTTATTAGGAGTAGAAGATCCAATGGGATTTGAAATGGGAATTTTTTATTTTTATGGAAATCGCACTCAACAAAGCATGAAGCCACTTGATATAAGGAGCTGTCTATTGGCCTTAGTCTTGAAAAGATATAGGTAGGAGGAAAACAGTCAGCAGATCGGTTCTTGGAAGGAAGCTACTGGAATAGAAAGTTGTATTAAAGTTGTATTAAACAGCGAATTGATGGAGACCACTAGACGAACGAGTCAAACGAGCTGCAAAAATAAAAGCAGGGAATTTAGCTAACGATCAGGTTTGTCGGGTGTATTTATGTCAAAGGGGGCATCAGATCAGCAAGTTCGTTAGAGGACATTCCATTGAAGTACTTGTAAAACAAGCACAGGGATGCAACATTGTGGCGATGTGACAGAGGCTGGAGCTTGGTGGACAGTGTGGGACCTATTATTAGATTAGAGTCGTTTTTGGATCCTGTCTAAGAACGAAAGACAAGCGGTTGAATGCACCAGCCAAGATGTCACAATAATAATACTCCATAAATGGTGGCTTTGTAGAGATATAAGGATACTGGCAGGTGTAAGGAGTTTTCTAGCATGGTAGAGAGAGGTCACACATTCCTGACAGTATCTTCTATGTATTTGTTCTAATTCATGTTACCTGCGAATGTTAGGCCAAGGAGTTTGAATGATGTACTCTCAGGTAGCGTGCTATTTTCCATGGAAGTCAGTGGTTGGAAAAGTTTCTTAATGGAGCAGTTTGTTAGGGGAAAGGAGCTTTGTCTTAGTAGCATTAAATGTTATCATCTACTTATGTCGCTATTCAACTACAGACTGGCGGTCATTTTCCAAGGATTCAGTCATTGTCTCGGTTATTTGTGCATCTGTTTTACCCACATGACGAGAGTAGAGCGTTGTGTTGTCAGCAATATACACCCATCTCAGACTCAATGTCATCAGGGAGGTCGTTTATGGAAATCAGGAACAATAAAGGTCCAAGGATCGATACCTGCATTTATGTTTGGATGAATGGTCATCGACTTTCTGTTGGATAGGAAAGATCTAATTATATTAAATATGAATTCATTTTTATGAGATGTGTTTTTTAAAAAAAATGAGCAAAAACAAAAATGTAAGATGTGGAATACAGAGATGGCTTCTGTTATATACACAGGTTGCTGGTAATTCGGTTTAACGTCACAGCTTTATAAAAAAAAAATATGTCTTTCTTTATATTAGCTGTTTATGCACATTTTTACAAAGTGGCTGAACAAACTGGATCTGTTTTTCACGTAAATCTCTCACCAGTTTTGTTTTTTTATAAACAAGGCACTTAATCTAATTGAAATCAGTGTCAGCCTTACTATAGTCATATATGAAAAAAAAAATCAAACAAGTGTCTGCGTATGTATGTACAAGGTTGTCCTCATGAACAGGTAAATTCATACGAAGCCCATCCATTGGAGATAATCCAAAATCCAGGAAACATCCACTGAAAAGCTATTTGCATTCAGCATATCAGCAGTGGTGACTTCTCACTATACAGCATGGACTACACCAATAATTTTTCATGACCTTTCAAGAACCTACCATCAGTTGAACACATTACCAGACTATAACAGGGTGGTCTTCAAATCCAACATCAACAAATACTTAAGTAATCTAATTTTTTGTTCATATCATTCATAATTTTTAATCCACACATAATATTCTTCATCATTCAGCTGACAATCCAGCCATCTCAGTAATCCTCAAGTGGCGACTCATTAGTAAAACAAGAGATAGAAGGACATCTGATGAAACTTTCTGATGTTCCGAATATATCCACAAAGGTTTTTTTTTTAATTTGGCAGTTGAAACAGATTTTTTAGAATAGTGTTTACATGAATGTTTACTAGCAAACATGAATGTCTACTAGCAGACATATATGCTCCCTCCGGTCACATATTCTTGCTACTGTCTACGAGGTTATTCCTGTTTACTTGTCTAGAATTATATAATAATTGATTATCACTTATGTTTAAATTCATGTTTTGAAACATGACGTAAATCATAAATCTCTGACATTATGCCAAAGCTATTATTATTTTGTTAAAGGAATGTTTTAAGATCTATTTATAAGAAAATGAAAATAGCTCAGTTCGTAGAATGTCTGGTTTCCAGTCATGGCATCCACTTTATTTGATATTTACTATTGATGCATATTTTCCATTTCTAAAAGTAGTTAAAGATCTCTGATATTTCGAAATTAGACAAATTCATATTTTGTCAAATGTTCAAAATAATTAATAAATGTGGGGGAAAAAGGGGGGCTTATCAGATGAAACAAGTTTTAAGAAGGGGAAACAATGCTCTCAAAAAGTGAGATAAGAATTTTATTCCATATATAAAAAATTTTATTAAATACACAGATGGATGAACAAAAAAAAAACAAATATTGATTTTAATTTGGAAAATGTTAATGGGAACTTTTGTTTTGTTTTTTGTTTTGTGTTTTTCAGTTTTTTTTTGTTTTTTTTAATAAATAAATCTTTGATGCAGCGAGAATACCGAGAAAGGCAGGACTGGAGAAGAGGAACGCAAGTTTTGTCTGGTCGTCAAGATTTGGTTGGTAAAAAGGTTTTCTTCAAAGTGGATAAACAAAAAACAACTGCAGAAAAAAAAGTAACGACACATGTAGTCATTTAAAATAGATTGTTCATAAATAAGAACAACTTCGCTCATCACAAAAAAGCCCAGCAAAGTTCTCTACAAATTAGTCCAAGCTAAATTACTTATCACACATCCATAAGGTAGAGCTATTATGTAATCATATAGTTAAAACAAAAGAAAGTACAAAGCTTTTATACCAAACTGAATAAATACTCCAAAACATGTGTGAATGTATTAAAATCTTTCTCTGTCTCTCTTTTTTTTTATATGTATATATATATAGTCCAAAATTAAGGAACAAAAAAATAAATCTTCCGAATCTAAACAAAATTATATTTTTGTGAAAATTTCACTGAATAACATTCGTAATTAATTACACATTTTTTATTTTAGTCGGCCATGTTTTTTGCCAAGAAGATATTTTTTACATTCTATACACATACAGACTATTTCCAAGTAATATAACTTTTTTATTTTCTTAAACCATCCTGAGGAAGTTTTTTCTTGGTGAAGACGAAACGTTGATGACTTTACTGATAATTTAGTTTCTCCTTCTTTCATTCACCTTACGTTTGGAATACTATTTCCATTTTTATCACCTGTATATATATATATATATATATATATATATATATATATATATATATATAGTGGGGAAGCAAGCAAATAGGAACAGTTAGTGCTTTATAATTAAGGGAGACTCGAATTCCTAGAAAATATTTATACTTGATTGTACTTACTAATGAATTGTGCCAAAGATATCTGTCCCCATACAACACAAAGTCTGCTAGTAGCCACTTGGAAACCTGCGATAAGCAGAGGGACCCATTCTTGGTCCAAATTGTTGGAAACCAAATCCTCCTAAACCAGGTCCATATCCTTGGCCGTAACCAGGGGCATATTCTTGCTGCGGCTGTTCTCTTTCGGGACCTTCATTTCGTCTTTCACCTGCAAGAAAGAAAAAAAAATGTTTTATGAAGAATTAGAGATACTACGCACCATGTTTCAGTTACCTGCCCCGAACATAGACAACGCGAAGTCACGGAAACATGGTGCGTCAGCTATAAGACTGAATTAGGGAATTAAAGGAATCCACAAAAACATGTTAAGCATGGGAAGAGCTATGCACTCCACTACTTTGGGAGCTGCTCCAACTCCCATGCCTCAAATTGGTGCTGGTTCCCCTGATGCTCCCCATTTTCAAAAAGGAGTCACTCAAGTTCTTACTCTTTTAAAAACGGAGAAGCTTTTTTTCAGTACTTCATGGTGAAAATGTACCTTCTTTCATAAATAAACGTTCTATTTCACCAATGATTGGTCAAAGTATAGGTGTTGGCATCAAAGGATCTTGTCTTGCAGTGTAAGATCGTAAGATAATATTTGACAAAATTTTGCTAATATTTTGAGATATGCTAAAAAAATGTTTGTTTAAATTTTTAAAAATCCATTTTGCAACATTTAAAACTGCAATTGAACCGCATCTTCCACAATACAAAAGGAAAATTTACAAGCCCTACATCCTCCTCCCGAAGTCAGAACCATCTCCCTTCCTACTAACACACACAACAAACAATATCTAGACTGCATTATCCAAATATAGTCTCAGAACTATGCATTTCACCTCACTCACAATTAAAAATATATTCAACAGACATGCTTGAGAGGTAAAGGAAATTTATCGATGTATCTTTTATATATAGAGATCAAGTGTTAGCCCCAGGTAGGAGCCCCTTGATTTCTGAGAACTTCGACTGACTTGGCTTTGCCGGCTTACATTTATTCATATAGATTTTTCAAAATAGATTTATTCATCTTTTAAATGTGACTAAAGAAAGGAAAAGAAAGAAATCAATTTGCCTTTTCATTTGTAATTTATAAATAGATTGCAACTTGTTGAAAATCAAGTCGGTCCCTCTAAATAAAGGAACATGTGAACACAAATGCTAAATATTTGTCCAGGAAATAAAACAATATTGCGAAACAAAACTATGTTTGTTATGTATATTATATTTCTTCAGCTGCATTTGCCCAGGATTGAACTCAGCACCTTGGGATTACGAGATGGATTACGTGCACTTGCATATATTTCCGTTAAAGTAAAATTACTGGGTTTTCTTGTCCACGTGACTTTTTAATTTAAATGCGTTCTCTTTCTTTTACCATATATACGTTCTTGGCCTCTTGCCTTGTTGGCATTGTAGTTTTGAATTAATTGAATAAAGCCTTAGAAAAGGTTTTTCTATTCGTGTCTTCTTTTTACATTACAATTTATTCAATTAATTCATTTACTAAATTTCTCATGGATAAGATTATTCGTCTGGACAAGTTTGATATATCTTCTGCAGACCTCTGGCAAGCTCTGGAGACTATGGTACCGTAATTTTACTTATTACTTATCTACTATTGCTTCTTTAAATCCAGACAAACTCGAAGTCCTTTATTTAAACATTGGTGCTACCGTTGCTGACATTATCGAGGGTTGTTCTGGATTCGAACATGCTGTTGAATTGCTGAAAAGTGTTTATGATAAGTCTCCAAGCGTTATTCATGCTAGACATTTGCTTTCTACACGTCTACAACAGGAAAATGAGTCTGTAGACCAGTACCTTCAGGCCTTGAACCGACTTGCCGCAGACTGTTGCTTCAAAGATGTTACTGCTACTACTTACAGAGATGAATCTGTCCGTGATTCATTTATACGTGGTCTCCGGTCTTCCGTAATACGTGCCAGACTACTTGAAAATGATACGTTAAATCTCAAGGAGGCTACTCAATGTGCTAGAGCTTTAGAACAGGCTCAATTTCGTGCTGAGTCATACGCTTCTCAGATTGGACCTACCGTTGCTGCTACCACGACTAAAAATGTGTTTACTGATTCTGTCGAGGAGGCCACTATTATTACTGCTCCTATGGAGTGTGAATCTGTAGCCCTTCCTGCTCATGGAAAGTGCTACAACTGCGGAGGGAAACGTCACATTAAGGATGATCGCCACCACTGTCCTGCCCGCGATAAAGTATGTCGAAACTGTGGCAAACTCGGCCATTTTGCCAAAGTTTGCCGTTCTACCATGTCTACACCTTCACGTTCCACCTCAGCTATTATAGTAGCCCGTGCTAAAGATGATGATAGGTTCCCTCCTATTACTAAAATTGTAAAATTAAAGGGTAAACGATTAACTGCTCTCATAGACACCGGCAGTTCTGATAACTTTATCAGTGAAACTGTCTACTTCTAAACGGAATTCCGTAATTTCCATGGCATCATCGGCCATTTCCCTCAAGCTATCTGAATATTGTACTGAGGACGTTATCTTCAATGGTTACGAATATAAAGAAATTGACTTCACAGTACTTCCTGATTCCTGTATGGATATTATACTCGGAGTGCCCTTCTTAAAACTACACCAGAGTATCACTATTTCTTTTGGAGGGTCTCAGGATATTCTAAAAATCTGCGCTTTAACCAAAATCAGTTGTGCACCCGTTAAATTGTTCCGAAACTTGACCCGTGATTGCAAACCTATTGCTACTGGGTCCCGAAATTACCGTGCGGAGGACTCTCGATTCATTGAAAAAGAAATTCTACAAATGCTTGAGGATGATATAATTGAACCAAGTTACTCTCCGTGGCGCGCTCAAATTGTTGTGACTTCGTCAACTAATAAAAAGAAACGATTGGTAGTCGATTTCTCCCAAACTATTAACCGTTTCACCTTACTTGATGCATACCCCTTGCCACGAATTGGGGATCTCGTTGACCAAATAGCCCAGTATCGTATCTTTAGTATAATTGACTTGTCCAAAGCATACTATCAGATTGAAATTTGCCCTGAAGATCGCCCCTATACGGCCTTTCAGGCTGGAAACCGTCTGTACCAATTTAAACGAATACCCATGGGGGTCACAAACGGGGTTTCTGCCTTTCAACGATTTATGAATTTCTGATAACAAATTACCTGGAACCTTCTCGTATATAGATGATATAACTATTTGCGGTAAAACCCAGGAGGAGCATGACGTCAATTTGGAGTATTTCTTAAAAGCTGCCTCGACATACAACCTCGAAATAAACCGGGAAAAATCAAAGTTTTCACTTCGTTCTATTAACGTGCTTGGATACCAAATTTGTAACGGAACTCTTCAACCTGATCCAGAGCGTTTGAGACCTCTTTTGCAAATGCCTCCCCCTTCCGATTCAAAATCGTTAAAAAGGTGTCTTGGTATGTTTGCTTACTATGCGAAATGGATACCTAAGTATTCATACAAAATTCGTCCACTGGTCGAAAATAAACAATTCCCTATGCCTCCTATAGTTGTAAATTCTTTCGAAAAACTCAAGAAAGACATTGCTGAATCATCCGTAAAAGTTATTGATGATGAATTGCCGTTTATTATTGAAAAACCGATGCCTCAGAAAAGGCTATCGGAGGCACTCTTTTACAAGCTGGGAGACCTGTAGCATTCTTTTCTCGGTCGTTAAACCTCTCTGAAATGCGACTTCATATAGTCGAAAAAGAAGCATATGCCATAGTCGAATGTGTTCGTAAATGGAGAGATCTCATTGTTGGGAAACATTTTACTATTATTACTGATCAACAAGCCGTATCTTTTGTGTTTAAACCTGCTAATCGTGGAAAAATTAAAAACGATAAAATTATACGGTGGAAAATGGAACTTCTTCCCTTTTCATATGATATAAAACACCGTCCCGGGAATGAAAATATTGTCGCTGACACATTATCCAGAGTATGTGGTGCTGCTGTTTCTTCCTTGGAGGAACTAAAATCAATTCATGATTCCTTAATACATCCTGGAGTACAACGCTTTTGGCATTTTGTAAGGTCACAAAATTTGCCAAATCCGACGTGTGACATCTCATCCGTTCTACTGCTCCATTCCAGCGTCTTTCTGTCGATTACAAAGGACCTATCCCGGCATCTTCATCAGGTTGCCGTTACATATTTACAGTTGTCGATGAATACAGTCGATTTCCGTTTGCTTTCCCTTGTCGTGATTGCTCCTCTCAAACCGCGATTCAGTGCCTGGTGAATATTTTTTCTATTTTTGGACTTCCCTCATTCATCCATTCCGATCGAGGAACTTCGTTTATGTCGGAGGAATTCAAACAATTTTTGCTGCGACTTGGAATTGGATCCAGTAACACTACTGCGTATAACCCAAGAGGTAACAGCCAATGTGAGCGCTATAACGGCATTATTTGGAACACCATCTTATTAGCTTTGGGATCAAAACGGTTACCCATTAGCGCTTGGCAGGATGTTCTACAGGATGTTTTACAAACTATTCGCTCTCTACTATGCACCTCCACAAATGCTACGCCTCACGAACGCATGTTCAATTTTAAAAGGCGCTCTTCCACTGGCACTGCATTACCTGTTTGGCTCTGTGAGCCTGGGGAGGTGTTATTAAAGCGATTTGGTAACAGGAGTAAATATGACCCGATCGTTGAGGTAGTGGAACTCCTCGAGGCTAACCCTACACATGCAAGAATACGATATCATGATGGCCGGGAAGATTCAGTAGCACTAAGACATTTAGCACGTTTTCCACGCTCGGGTCGATCTCAAGATTCTGCTGAAAACGTTCTACCTGACATGGGCCCTTTGCCTGATACAAGTTCCACAAATACTCCTTCACCTAGGGAAAGTTATACAGAAAATGAATTAGTGAATCAGAATTCAGAGAATCAACCTTCCCAGAGATATGGTGCTTCATAGTGAACTACTTCCCCGCCGGTCTAGCAGGATTCGCAAACCAGTCCAGCGTCTGGATTTATAAAACTTTCTGATAACAATCTCTGTTACAAGTGGGGGAGAATGTTATGTATATTATATTTCTTCAGCTGCATTTGCCCAGGATTGAACTCAGCACCTTGGGATTACGAGATGGATTACGTGCACTTGCATATATTTCCGTTAAAGTAAAATTACTGGGTTTTCTTGTCCACGTGACTTTTTAATTTAAATGCGTTCTCTTTCTTTTACCATATATACGTTCTTGGCCTCTTGCCTTGTTGGCATTGTAGTTTTGAATTAATTGAATAAAGCCTTAGAAAAGGTTTTTCTATTCGTGTCTTCTTTTTACATTACAATGTTATATTAAAATCAAAACAATTATTGAATTAAAAAATAATAACATTAATAAAATGTCCTTTTTAACCAAAAGATGGCGAGTCTTTTGTGTAGAATTTGTATTAATTTGAAATAGAGCGTTTTGACTTTACAGTTAGTGTGAAAGAAATGGGCACACAACGTTCATTTAGATATAGCCACATCACTTACTTGGAGGGAAGATGGCCATCATAAGCGACTTTAAGGGTCCTTTGGTATAAAGCAATCCAACTAAAATACCCGACAGGTGACCTGTAGAAAGAAACAACAACGAAACGCATGAGAAACCGATTCAATCAGCATCTGCAGCAAATAAGAGTTCAGAAAGAAAGAAAAATAGGAAGTACATGGCAATTGTTAAAAATAAGGTCCTAAATTGTTTAATGAAAAGAAAAAGGAGGTAACTATAAAATTTTAAATTTGTTTCTCCTCATATGGAGAGTTGTTATTTAAATTTTTTGCTTGTTCATAGTCAGATAAAACTGGAAGGGTATTCCAAAAGCTAGCACTTTGAGGAAAGGAGCGATGAGAGTAGAAAGTTTTCCGGCATTTAAGGCACCAGAGCAATTTCATCGAGACGTTGTGGCAAATGGAGCTGGAGCTTGGAAGATTTGAGACTCTTTTTTGGAGTCTAAGAGGGAGATGTGACAACTCCATGCATGGGCAGAACAGGAGTTTTCTAGCATGGTAGAAGGAGCCCACCTTCTTTGGCAGTATCTTCTATGTTATTGTTCCAATTCATGTTACCTAATTTGAATGTTTGATGATCCTATTGGTAATCGATAGTTGAACTGGTTTCTTGTAGTTGTTAAAGAAAAAGAGCTTTGTCTTCGTAGCATTCATGTCGAGAGTAGAGCATGGTGTCATCAGCAAATGTACCCATCCCTGACGCAATTTCATCAAGGAGGTCGTTTATGAAAATCAGAAACAATAAAAGTCTAAGGATCGATCCCCGGAGTACACCTGCATTTATGTCATGTTGGTTGGATGAACGGCCATCGAAGAAAACCTGGATCTTTCTTAAATATTCGTCCAGTAATACCATACAAATTAAGCTTCACCTGCCTTGTCCAGTGTATAGTATTTGCGTTCAGAGATGACCGTTAGGATATCCGCAGTGCTTGTGATGGTCAGAAAGAAGATTAGCAAGGTGAATGATTGAGTAGACTGATGGGGGCGATAATTCTGAGGGTCAGTTCTATCTCCAGAATTCTTGTTATCAAGTGTGGCTTCATGGGAAATTTGGGAGAGAGTCCAAAGTGAAATTTAAGGCGACATCATTGTGGTTGGATAGCGGGGAAATTGTTATTTACCACATTATTGAAGATTTTCTAGAAGTTTCTGTGACTTCCGTTTTCTAGTCATCTTACAATGATTTCTTGATGCTATGCCTATGAGCAATAGCAGTTGCATAGGTCAAATTGAACCATTGAGGAGAGTGTGGCTTGCTGTAGAATTTTCGCATAGGGACATATGCTTCAATGCTTTGACCCATTTGGTTACCTCATTTGCACATTAATCAGCAGGGAGGTACTCCATGGGGCATCTCTGATGTGATCTCTGTTCAGCTTGGAGTCAACTTTAGGGGTGATATCAACCATTATCACAAAGTGATCAGCATTCCTGAGTGGGCTATTGGCATCCATCACACAAGCCTCAGGCAGTGTGTTCAAGAATTGATCAAGAAGTGAGGCTTACACATAATCTGGGAGGTGGGTCAGGAAAGTCTCGAAAATCCAAGCCAATGAAATGGCATTAAAATCCCCAAATCCATGCATTTGGGTGCTCGGATCTAAGGAGAGTGCTGCATCTATGTTATCAGAGACAAAAATCGAGCAAGGTACTGTCTTTCCTGGGCTGAAGGAGAAAAGTAGATGAAATATAACTAATATCTAAAAAAGAACATGTAGGCTTGATCATCTGATTCTGAATTTACCAACACGAGGTTGCATGTGGAAGAAGCAACATGAGAATCACTTCTCTGTGATGCTTGTACTAATTTGTGAGCACTATCAATTTCCTTACTTTATTTTTTTTTTATTAGGACTGCTGAAATTCGATTTAATTCATCCTGTCAATTCTTTCGTAATCAAAAAACTAGGAATATTATTTAAAAAGGGGCATAGTGTTAAAAATAACATCGATCATTATATTTGGTAATGTTATTTTTTAACACCAGGTTTCTTTTTAAATAATAATATTCAGAATTTGGATGACAAAAAAAAAACGGTGTACAATTTTTAAATGATTTATGTGAATTTAAAAGAAACAAAAAAAAAAAAAAACAGAAACAAAACGAAAAAATTTTACCAATAAAAGAGGACTGTGGAGCAACCATCTGGATAATGAAGAGTTCACTCCAGTACATCATCCGAAGAGGAATAGGAATTCCAAACACATATTGACGCTGTTGGGCGGGTTCCTGGTCTTGGAGAACAACTTTTATGGCAAAAATGACAGCTGAAAAAAAAAAAAAGAGACAAAAAAAAAAATACTGCGGTTTGACGACATAACATATCTGTAAAGCAATGGCGTGCAGAGGGGAAGGGGCATCCAAATAGGGGAGCGAAAGCATCCAAATCATATTAAACATTCAAACTATCTCTCTTTCTCATAAGTTGGCTTTGCACATCACTGCCATAATGTTATCATGTATATTACGTCAAAAAATGCACTGTTTTTTCTTTAATACTAAGGCCACTCAAGGATAAGGGTTAATGAGATTATCAGTTGGCAATGAACAACACCTTTGAGGGGATTGGAAACGAATTGGACTTAAAAATGGAAAGAAACTTTGTTCATGATAGTTCAATTTAGTTTTTAGGGACACAGAGGAAGAAAGGAAAATTCTTTACAGTGGTTGATGCGAGACGAGGTTTTAATATGAATGTTTTACAGGGAAGAACCAGAGATTGGAGCTCAGTCGTACAGCTATCACCATGACCCCCTTCCTCAAAAAATTACTATAATAATAATTACTAAAAACTGGAAATCAAATAATTTACAATCAATTATTTAAATCAAATTTTTTAAATCCTAAAAAAAAAAAAATTTAATTACAAAATTTAATCCACCAGGCATTTTTTGGTTTCTTAAGTCATCCAAGCTAATATTTTTCTTAATAGTTAAAAAAATAAAAGAAAAAAAAGAATTACTTTGTGACCTTTCCAAATCTTAAAAGAATTTGGAAGCCTTTTAAAGTGTCCAAGAGAAAGTCATTTAAACTGGCTTTAAAATTCTTAGAAAATCCTCATCTGTTGAAGGTTTTGGAAGAAGTTATTTAGAAAAGATTAAAACAACATTTATTAACAACAAAATTAGTTCTAGTTTTAAGAATTTAATGCTGAAAACAAAGCTTTTTTCCTTTAACATAAGTTAAAGAAATATTTTCAACCACAGATCGTCATGGCCGGTAGAACCCTTTCCAAAAAAGGCCAACATTCAAACTCCTCGGCCTGACATTCTCAAGCAACATGAATTGGAATAAGTACATAAAAGATGCTGCCAAGTCTGCTGCAAAGAAGGTATGCTCCCTCTACTGGGCTAGAAAACTTCTCACAATCTCTATAAAGGATTGTTGCCACATCTGGGTCGACAAAGGGAAGAGTATATGATCCGGCATGTGCACACAGTGTGATGATGTATGGAAGTGAAACTTGGTCAGTCAGAGGTGAGGATGGAGAAAAAGTATATGAGAATAATACAATGGATGTGTAATGTGAGTCTTAAAGACAGGTTTAAGTCTGATGATCTCAGAGGCAGATTAAATCTGGACAGTATAGGGAAATATGTACAGAACAGTTAAAGTAACAGAGCCAGTTCACAGGGGGAAAACATGGAAGTAAGTGATCAGGACGGATTTGAGAGAAGGAGGGATAAATAAAAACCTGGCCATAAATATGGACGTTACATAGAATATGAAGATGATTAAGATGTAAGTAGTAACAATGGAATTAATTTACCTGAGAATCCGATGGCGCAGGTGAGTTCATAATGGGTATTTCCAGTGATGGCCGTTAGAAAAATATTACAACCGACCAAGATGGCGCCTGACAAGAAGGTAAACACGACCAACATAAATGCAAAGAATTCACTTGATAACTGTCGCTCGAGTATGAAGCCTTTCGAGAGGAATGAGACCATGTTATAATAAAGGTGCATGTCATTGAAATGGCAGAATGCTCCGTAGAGGATCCGCTGCCACTGCTTATGGGTCCAACAATGGAAGACACTTATGCATGCGTTTTCTATCGAAGGGAATATTTGCCGTGGAAGGAAGTAGCTTTCGTAGTGAATGGCAACATTGATCAGCGTAGTGAGCAAAGTGATTGGGGGGACATGCGTCCAGCCTCCAAGCTTCATCAGATGGTCAAAAAGAAAGAGAAGAATTAAAAGAGAGCCCCGGTTCCTGCGTCCATCCATTTTGCAACCACCACGAGCAACAGTAGACTGAAAAAAAAAAAGAATTTTGACTGAAGAACGACTTGAAAGATGCTATGCTGGTAATGGTTGACCCAGAAAAAAATTAGTAACAACAAGATGCTAGTAACAACTGTATTGCGGCTACCCTAAAACCGTCCGGTTGCATTCTACTCCAGGACACTAAGCCCTAGTGAAACGAAACATTATGCCGTAGAAAAGAAGCAGCTGCTATTGTTGAAAGTAGCGGCATTTTCTCCTTGGGAAGCACTTTACTGTAATTACATACAGACCAAAAAAGAATTAGCTTCATGTTTTGATAATACCAGGAAATCTAAAATCAAAAATGACAAAATATGCTGTTGGCGCATTGAACTGTCCCAATTTAAGTTTAGCATCGTCTACCGCCCTGGAAGCGAAAATACTGTTGCTGATATGTTTTCCTGAATATATGCACTCACTCATTATTTACAAGATCTCCGCGACCTTCACGTAAATTATGCCCCCCCCCCCCCCCAGGCACAACTATTTCATTTTTCCAAAGAAAGAAACTTTCCTTTCTCACTCAACTAAATAAAAGGAGTAACTAATTTGTGCTTGTCTTGCCAAGGGAACTCTCATATAAGCCATACTACCGTTTCAGCGATTAAAACATGGATTTCAAAGGACACACATAGTAACAAATATCTATCTACGATAAGCGACGAATACTCTCGTTTTCCCTTTGCATTCCCATGTAAAGATATGACAAGCAAAACTGTCACACAATGCCTGAATCAACTATTTGTGATATTTGGTATGCCCAATATGATTCACACAGATAGAGCAACCGATTTTCTGTCAGAGGAAACTATTAATAATTACTTACATGAGAAAGGCATTGCGACAAATTGAGAAACAATGGGCGATTCCCAAAATGAAAAAACATTTTGACCCCCCTTCACTAAAATTCAGGAATTCAACCAATTTTACTGAAATTTTCAATATTTATTAATCAACAATCACGGAATATAATGAAAGCATTATTTTTTTTAAAATCTTAGTGAAAATGTATTATTAAAAGAAAATACACCTTTACTAAAATATATTAATAAAAAAAAATGCATGATTTTTTAAATGTTGTTTATGTAAATAAAGCATCGTAGATGTTAACAATTAAATTTTTTTTTCAAAATATTTCGTATATATTACGAAAAAAGTCCCTAAATACTGTGTTAATAAAATCACTATAACTCGAAGAAAAATTTATTTTTTGAATTAGCGATATTATTATTGAATAAAGCATTGTAATCAATATTTCACCAAAAAAATAATATAATTGCAAAAAATATTTCATGTGATTTTTTAATGATTAGAGTGGAAAAATAAAAAATGCGCAAGAAATTTTTTTTTATAATCTTGAAAATAAACCAAAAATTGACAAATTTGAGATCCAGGAACTTAACGAAAAAAAGAATTTTAAAAATTGAATAATTTCTACTAACGATGAACTTTCATTGGTATGGTAGCCCCGTTCTGTAATAATAACCAGGTAGGATTAGCCTTCCAACAATCACTCACACCGTACTCAAATTTTTTTTTTTTTAGAGATTCAACAATTTCGTTAATTTCACAATTCATCGTCAATTATTTTTTTCATTAATAAAGAGAATTCAAACATGACATTTTCTTTCAAAATTGAATTCTGTTTATCAAAATAAATAACTGTTTTAACTTTTTTTTTCAATGAATAAATTGTCAGTGTAGTCATTGACTTTAATTTACTTTTTCACACTTAAAATTATTAAAAAACACTTTATTTTTAAAAGAATCAATGTAATTTATCGTTACGACACGTTAAGAATAAAAACTAAAGTTTTAAATCATGTAAAAAAAAATTGATAAAATTGACGCAGTTCGTAACGTAAAAATATTTTCAACATTAATTTTCAGAGTATTATAAATTAAAAACTGAACCTTTTCAGTTAAAAATAAAGTAAGATCTTAATTGCGTACACTCACAAATAATTAAATAAGCATTTCCTTTTTTATTATAACAAAATAAGGGTACTTAAATTTGTTTATAACCTTAAAAAGAATAAAGAAATTAATGGATAATAATTTTTCAACTTCTATATTACATTTTATATATAAAGTTAAAAATGATAAATTATGACATTTTTGTCTTCCATATATTTTGCATAGCGATAGTCATTTGTAAACAAAGTCCTTTTCCGATGAAGTTATGGCGGATTTTACTCATTTGAATGGATAATTTTGCTAATTTTTAGTAAAATTTGGGATTTTTTTTTTAATTCAGTGTCTTATGACTTTAATTTAATAATTATATTTGAAATAGTTCCCAAAAACTTAAGTAATTTTTTCAAAGTTCAAAATTCATTGAATTTTTGGGGTTTTTTTGACCGTCGTAATTATCTATTTCATTATAATTTATTTTTCACACGTAAATATGCAGTTTTTTTCGTTTAGAGATTAAGTTTAGGCGCATAGTCCGCACAAGAATTAACAGGTACAAATGTGACCCCTCACAATAGACTACAGCCGTAAATCCCCTTCTGGTACTTCTATTCCCCTGTGGCCAAGCATACGTCAGAGATCATATTAGGTCGAGTATGATCCTCCGGTTACACCTGCTACGTTACTGAAAAACAATCCTCATTATGCCCATGTACAATCGAAACTACCGTCAACGTGGCTCCCAACTCAATTAATGAAGACATGCTTGTAAGTAAGTCAGAAAGTGAAAAAAAAAATTCTGAACGGTGGAGCCAGTTGAGAGCGAAGTGCTAAGCCACTGCGAAGTAGTAAAAAAAAAAAAAACAAAGAGAATAAAAATAAAAATCAGTTTCGACAGACTCCTGAATTTCGTGTTTTTCGCTTTGCTAATAATTTTTGGGTGTATTTTTGCTTGATATAATTTTTCCGGTTAATTTACTCAGAAGGGACATCTCAGGGCATTCACCGCCATTAGAGTCATTACGCACTTAACGGAAATCCACAAACAAGTGCAGTTTTTCACACGGAAATACTGTAAATCCGCCCGATTGCTGATAATTAATGTATAGTGTTATCTGTGAGAGAAACAGAGGATCGATATTTTTGTTATGGTAATCGACGGTGTGTAGTTTCTTCAAAAATTCGAATTAAATTAGTGAATCAATCTACTTGAGCGATACAAAAAATAAACATGGTGACATCACGGTTCTTTTCAAACGTGTTTGTTCTTCCGACATGCGTAATATATACTAAACAGAACGAAAAAGTGGTGAAAAAAACAAACAAATCGGAAACAAATAAACGGTACCAAAGGCAAAATAAGTTACTCTTCTACCTACCTGGATAAGTTTATTTGTGTTTTAAGTTCGATTTAAAACTAATGTCTCGACGCCATGTTAAATAAAATTGAAAACACAAAAATCGCAACTAAATTAAACTTTTTTAACTCGAAATGGTTCCCTCGTTTAATAATATATAAACAACTTACATCTAAAATTTCGATGTAATTTTCGGTGAATCAACAAACAATATTAAGTTTCCTCACCAAAAAGTAAAAATCAGTTTCATACGGATTTTTATTTTTTATTACAATTCAGTTTTTGCTGTGGGACTGCGATTTTCAGCGAATTTGAAACGTTCAATCAAGCCAACATTAATAAAAAAAACAACACGTTTTGTTTTAAAACAACCATATATATAAAACAAACTAGATCATGTATAATGATAGACATTTAAAGACTATTAAAGAAAAATAAAGACTTACGAGGCAAACGAAAGAGATGCAAGTTCAAGCAATCTATAAAACAGCAGCCATTATGTTTTTTTGTGGCGGTGAGAGTTATCTCCCCTTGAGTGACAATTCTCGATCACGTGCGCCATGACGAAACACTCACACGTGTCTTTTGGTATGGTTCCAGCTCGTAAAATTAGACTACATCGTTTTTGGGCAGATATAGTGAAGGGTTACTTCCAAAAAATGTATTTTTAAACCATGTTTTTAGTAAAAAAAAAATGAAAAAAAATAGTCGCCCGCATGCGATGATGATGATTGACTGGCTGTGTCCAAAGCAATCAACATGAACAGGAGGTAATGAGAGTAAGTCAACGTGATGTACGTGGACAGGCGTCTATTACGTCTGTTGATCTATCAAGCTTACGCAAGTCAGAGTTTTAAAAATTCCAAAATTCATCTTATCCAGAAATTTCTTTATTTCTCAAGCTTTCACAACTAATTTTTGAAAATACGTGATCACATGTGACTGAATGACGTCATGCAATTGTTCCCATGTTAGTTATAAATTCGGAAATAATTAAACCAGTTTTTATATATATATATATATATATATATATATATATATATATATATATATATATATATATATATATATATATATATATATATATATATATATCAATTTTTGACAAATAAAAGCTTTTCATGAGACCTGGGGATTATCCTCGTGATCGCCATGTTAAATCGTAAAAATAACAATAAGTAAATAAGAAACCCAAAACAGGAATACTTAATTACAATAGATTGGTCGCCATTACCGGCTCTAGGCAGAGTTGCGGTTCGCTAAGCGGTTCTCCTTGGTAAGGGGAAAAAAAAAGGTGTCGACTTCATAGTGACCTGATAGATCCATCCTGTAACTATGGGTGAATCAGGATCAGTCCACTGTGTAGCCAGGGAAAACGAGTGACTGTTATGCCGTGTATTGTCCATCAGGGATTGAAAAAGCAGAAACTGGGCTGCATGTCCCACTTTGAAGAAGCGTATGAATCAAAAGGCCACCACCACCCTGCATCATGTGTGATCAAGAGATCAGGGGGAAGTGTAGCAGCCATCATGCAGGTCTACAGGGAAAACGAGTGAGGGTTGCGCTATGTATTTTCCATCGGGGATTAAACCCATAGTGTTCCGGTTACAAAATGTGAACTTGTAACTTTTGTGACTACGTCAGGTGCTACGAGAGAGGGGGAAAAAATAAATTTTTGACTAGATGTTTGGTTGTGAACGCTGCGTCGTTCACATGTGTGTTGGAGAAAGAATAATTCAGCGTGTCAACTGTGAGTAGTGAACCAAATATATTTATTTCATTTTTATTAACTCTTCGTTAATGAAATAATTTCTCAAACAAAACGTTGCCAAAAAACCAACTGATGAACCAATTTTGTAAGACGAAAATCGACAAACCGAATGATTCTCCAGGAATTTCAAGTAATGGAAGGAGATCAGCAACAACATTATATGACAACTGTTGAATAAATGGTGTAGGTCACAATCATTATCATTATTAATCAACAACAACCGGTTTATTTGTTGAATCACGCCATAATTAATCCTCTCATGAGGGTGGGGTCTGATTGTCTAATCTCGATCCAAGTCTTCCCCTCTATTCTTGTCTTTGGTGAGACCTGACAGAATCCATTATCACGTCATCCCAAAACAACTTGGTCTTTTCTTCTGGCACATTCAACTGTCAGACTTGCTGCGTGCCCCAACGTCCGGGAGGCTTTTCAAGTTGACTTGTGCGAGCAGAGACACAAAAGGTATGCTTTGTTCAGGCTTCACCAAACAAATTCATCTATCTGACTTATTGTTTTGTCATTACGGTGCAGTTTCTGTGCTGGCAGAGACAGCCCAAGTTTCAGAGTCATACATAAACACACTTCTGACATATGAGGAGTATACAGGACCTCTTTTAGCTGTTTACAACTGTTTGATGATTGATTGATTGATGATGTCAAAAAGTCAATAACTAAATTTAGAACAGGTTATGTAATGGTAGAGGTTAACATTTATTTACAGAAGACCAAACCCGACCTGTTGTTTCTATGTGAAACCGGCATGGATCCGTCAGTTTCTATTGATGATTTCATGATCTCAGGATACTCAGCTATGACCTCTAAACCTGACCCCCTAGATTGCCATGGTCATGGGATTTGCGCCTACATCAGGGACAGTTTTCCATGTGGTAGGGACACTCCCTATGAAGACCCTAATTTTGCCCTATATGTGTTTCCGTGTTGCACAACACAGCTTCTTCATGTCGTTTTCTACGTGGGCAGCTTGCTTGTCCACAAAGCAAATCAGACACAAAGACTGCCCATGGACCAACGGCAATGCCATCTTGAACCAAGACAGAGAATTTGCTGACTATCCAATTACCAAAGTCTCCAATTGTGTCCACTTCAAAGTTCTGTTGCTTTCAAACTTAAGTTGAAATGAGTTATTCCCCTTGCTAATTTTTATTTTTAAGTGATTATTTAAAAATTGATTCATTTTAGCAGTCGTCTTGGTCAGAAAGTAATTTTTTTTAAATCAACAATAACAAATTGACGAGCCAGATGTCAAGTTTGATTTGTCAGCTTAAAAAATGTTATTTGGATCTTCAATTTATAACTTATCCCTTGCTGATTTTTATTTTAAGGTAATTATTTAAAAAATGTTCATAAAAATCCAACTGTATATTTTAGATTTGTATGAAATAGTTACTCCAGTCAAACTTGCAAAAAAGTGCAGCTGTTAGTAACGACCTCTCGATAACTGATTCGTCAACAGACTGGACAAAAAAAGAAAAAGAAAAATTAATTTAGAAAAGCAGTTGTCTCAGGAGCGTCATATATGGCAGTGAATGATGGGCCCTTGCCCAGTCCTCTCTCATAATGACAGATCCATGATCAGATGGATCTGCAATGTGAAATCTGACCAAACCCAAGAGATCGTCAAAAGATTTGCTGAAAGCACTACACTGGCCCAGCATGAAAGTTATCCTAAGGGTGTGAATCGATTACACTGGTACGGTCATGTGAAACATTCATCCCTCTGGATAAACCATTGCAGAAGCATGAATGTTCTAAAATCGCAGAAAGGTTAAACTTGGAAGCAGGTGATTGGACAAAACTGCACAGTGGAATTTGGAGACTGTTGACCCGCTGAACTGTGAGAAGTAGAGAGAGTAAGTGACGTTTTATGAGCAGAAGAAGTTTTACATTGAAGAAAATTACAAAGGAATGCACGATTATTTTGGAAATTAAAAAAAGAAAGAACATGTTGGGGAAAATGTGACCACTTTGCGTCTGTGTGTTTCTCGCCTTACCAAATTATTATTGTTTATCGATTATTTATAAAAAAAAGAATGTAAATTAACTTTAAAAAAATTTTTTTTTTTTTTTTAAATTAAAATAATTACGAAATTTGTTTAATAAAGTCAAACATCCAATGAAACTTCCTGATTTTGAAAGAGTCTTATTTTTTGTTACTAGTGAGTCACCACTTATCAAGGTCAAAAGTCACTTGAGGATATGGATCGATTGTCATTTTTTTTTTAGAAATCGCTCCAGAAGCCACTTCAAAAATACTACTTCAAGGTCAAAGACAGAAATTATTCCCCCTTTGTCGGAAACATCGCTCATGAACTGTGAGGACTAAAGGTCAAAATAAGGCAAGCGAGAGTTACGAGGCTGCCGGAAGTAAATCCAAGTTACTTTCTATCCATTTTATCGTCTTGGTCAGAGATCTGACATTTTCTGACAACCTGCAATCTCGGTCTCTAAGCTTAGCGGATTGATTCAACTGTCGAAGATCCTTGTTAAGTTTTCTTGGGTCGTTCAACGTCCCTCCGGCTCTCGATCTCAATGGTCTCTGCATTTATCCAAGAGTTGCTTCTTTTCAACATAGTAAAACTAACGTGGCTACCTCATCATCAGTTTACCAAGCTTTAAAAACAAGGTTTCAGAACTGATATGCCAGGTCTGATCTGACCCAACATTGAATATCCATTGGATCATTTCTCTGTCATTACTCTGATGATAAGTGAGTGGGAAAAGGGGCCCAGCACTCACACACCTAACACAGCTGGTACTTGAAACAGCATTCATCCTCTGGGGTAGGCCGAGCTTTCTTCATCCATCCTTGCCACTCTCTCTCATAAAGGCCAACCAAGCCTAACGATTTGAAGTCAACTATTGGGGGATATATATGTAGCCACTTACTGCTCAAACGCCGAACTCCATAGACAGGTTTTTCTTTGTCCACCACATCGCTTTTTACAACCCTGAAGGGGAGCTAATGCTTCGTAGGTGAACTCTCCCAGTTGACTGCAAAGGACATGACCCAGCCAACGCAGAAATCTCATGATGGTGACTTGTCGGAGGGAGTTAATTTTGCAGCGGAAATATAATGTGTTATTTGAGAGGAAGTGCTGCTATCGGACATGGAGGATGCGATGCAAGCAGTGATAATTGAAAGTTACTCGTCGCTTCGACTCTCATTGGCCATATTGTTTGCACTAGCACTTATCTCAGATCTTGATCAGAGCAAGGAATTGACTTGGCAGAAGGCATAGTATATGCTACACCTTGATCTGTGGCTGTGATGATGGCGCCAAAGATATTTGAAACTTTCAACCTCTTCAAAAATATCACCATTAAGAAAAACGATGAGCGTTTTGAGACATTTTGCAGACTGGACATCAGCAAATGTTTCACCAAGTAGCGCGATACCATCTGTGTAGTCTAAGTCCTTGCGACTAAGTTGCGACCGACAGAGAAACCGGGAAACTCTTTTAAGGCATTCAAGGTGACTCAGCCGTGAAACTGTAATGTATCAAGTTACGGCCCTTGGGTGAAGTTTTCCCCGAGGGCGCCGTTGTTGTGATTGTTGTTGTTGTTGTGAATATATATAAAGAAGGGACTTTAACAGGTGTGGACTTGCTTGTGTCTTGAAACTGAAACAATACATCTTTGCTGAACACTAGATCGTTTTTCGAAGGGTTCCAAAACATGCATTGTGGGAGCGTGTCGAGCAGTAGTATGCTTTAAGAAGACTGAAAAGTTTAGGTGGAATACCATCTGCTTGTATAACCTTCCAGAGGATGCCACAGTCGACAGAGTTGCTGTCCTTTGCTGAAAACACCAATGATGTTCTTTTAAAGTGAAGATTTGATCGGTGAAGCCACGGCTAGGATGAAAAAACAACATTGGTTTGGCCACACTGCGATCAGGCTGATACCACAGAAGTTGCTGCATCGGCGCTATCAGTCTTACACCGATCCAGTCTTGGGGAGAATTCCAGTCTCTCAAGCCTAGGTGATAACGTGATGGATGGCAGTCCCTAGTACGTTTAACGATCTCAGATTGGATTTATATTCGTAGGAGCAGTTGATGGGAGCTGATCCGATTGTTTCATACATCATGGATTCAAGGTTACGTTCAACAATTTGCCAAAGCTTATCTGACGATTGGTGTACTTCAAGATTGTTGAACCAATTGGATAGTTTTTAAATGTCGTCCCAGAGAAGCTTAGAGCGCAACTTGACGGCCTCCTGGCCGTCCCAATCTCGAACAAGAAAGTGATCGATTTGGTTTGCTGTGACACCGTCATTGGAGTAACATGCGATGTCAGGACGTGAAACTTCTTACACCATGCCGAACTTCCACAGAGGGAAATTTCGTTAGAAGTTTTAAGAACATGGGGGAAGAAGGGAAAGTTCTTTGCAGTAGTGGTAAAACGACGAGTTCTTGATGTGAATGTCTTTTAAGGAGGAACCAGAGATTGTAATAGAAGCAAAAGAATATCAGTCAAAGGAAAAAGGTAGAATTAATTCCCCAAACAAAATTTTTGTACCACTTCCGAAGATTAAAATGAAACTTAAACCTGTTTTGATCCATTACATGATTTTTTATTCTAAAAAATTCATGCTTTATTGGAGCAAATGTAATGCAAATCTGAAGGTGTACCCATATTATGCCCTTTAAATACTCGAAAGAAACTGAAATTTGAAGAAATTTCACAAAAATTGGAGGTATTGAAATTTTCATGAAGGGCTTCCAACCCCCTTTTTGCCCAAAACTAAATATATAGACCACATTACTCAACCTTATGCCTAACAGCTGTATTCTAAAACTCATAGTTCTCAGTTGATTAGTTTATATAAACATATACACATACCTAACTTTATATATTATTTTTTTTGTAAGCATCTATTAGGAATTTAAGAATAAGAAAATAGGCAAACCTTCAAAAGATGCGGTATTAAGATTTTCTCTTTTTTTTTATGTTACGATTTTTCTTTTAAATTAATATCGCATCTTAAATATGCTTTGAAGGTATTTTGCCTCTTCTCATATTGCTTTACTCGTCGGCTTCCAGTTTTCCTGGCGATATAATTCCCCGGAACTCCCATGGACAATTCTTGAAGAGACATTGTGCAGAACTAAAATTAAAATTGGCATCTTAATTAAGTCAATGAATAGCAATCTTCAGCGTTTTTTGGCGCAATTCTCTTCGTTTTTTCAGCCGATATGAAGACGATGAGAGAGTTAAATAAGTATCACTCACAAGGGTTAAAAAAAATTAAAAATATTGGCAATACATATAACATCACTTCTGAATCATTACCCGGAAAGAAAACATGGAGGATGGACTTGAGAGAAAGAGGGATAAATAAAGACCTATCCAGAGATAGGTTACTTTAGAAGTCAATTTCTTAAAGCCGTCCAATGCAGCATGTAAAACGGATGTCAAACAAACTGAATATGATGATGATGTTCACCCCAAACAAGGCACAATGCCACTGAGACGTAAGGGGCTACTTTGAATTGGGTGGGAGATGCTTGTTCACATGACATTTAAACTTCTATATGTTGGTACAGTCAGGGAAATAGGAAGGGACTTCCAAAAGGCTAGCAGTTCGAGGAAAGAAGCTATTCTAGTAGAAAGCCCTCTGCCATCTGGGGGCCTCAACAGTGATGGGGTGAGATCTTACTGGCTAATGGGTTGATTGGGGTATTTACGTAGAGGGGACACCAGTGCAGCACACTCATCGGAGCAAATTTCATTATAGTACTTGTAAAAGCACAGGGATAGGACAGAGACTACAGCTTGTAAGATAGCATGGGACCTATTAGATTATAGAGACTCTTTTTGGGACCTTGTCTAAGATGGAGAGACTAGTAGTTGATGTACCAGCTCAGATGTGTCAACAATATACTCCATGCATGGGCGAATGGTGGATTTGTAGTAGAGGTATAGGATACTTGCAGGTGTGAGAAGTTTTTTCTAGCTGGGTAGCCCACCTTTCTATGTATTTTTTCCAATTCATTTTGAATGATGAGCTCTCAGGTAAGGGTGAGTCATGGCAATCGGTGCCGCAGTTATGGTGGAATGTAATAACCTTTCTTTTTAAAGCATCTGCTAACTGAACCTGATGAAACCTCAAGAGGGAGTTTTGTTCGCAAGCAATAAATATGGATTGGTGGAGTCACCACTACTCATAAAGTGTAGTATCTGTTCCGATGGATACTGCACCCCATAGACTGGTAGTGTCTTGGCCTTCGGGGCTTGATTTATGCCGGTCTATGGGTCTGTCCTGTGCAGTTCTAGGAGGTCCACCCTCCCAGGCTTCGCCTCCCCTCTTTGGGGAGGAGTAAGTGTATTGCTTACTGCCTGAGGCGCCCCTACCGGGGAATGCCGACAGGGCTGCCCAGACAATTTTTAAACCTCACTTTCCCGACCCGACCGTGGGTCACATCTTACTTGTGGGAGTAAGATAAAAACTGGCCTTGTGCCTAACTCCTGGAGAGGAGTAAATCAATACTCATAAGTATACTCTGATTCAGAGTGTTAGAAGCTGTCAGTGCCCATCTATGGGTTAAATAGTATTTGTCCTAGCTACGGCACTATACTGCCTCGGACACCCTTGGACAAGATAGGTGGGGTTCAGTTACTACTACTCTTTCCATCTCAGGTTGTCATATGTAATCACTTAAAAAAGGGAGAATCTTATTTTCGATGGGGGTGGGAGTGATTTAGCAGTGGGTTAATCTAAAAATTTACTGAAAATTGATATTACGTCTTAATAATATTAGTTTTAATTGCTGTTTACTGAAATTCTGACTGAGGTTAATCGCTGGTTCGGCATGTTGAAAGAGACATAAGAGAAAATGGACAGCAGAAAACAGTAGCAAATGGAGACAGTCAATCCTCTTAATCACTGGAAACTTCGCATAAAGACAGCCAGACAGTGTCTTGTCAAAGGGAAAATAATAAACCTGGATCATGAGTGAGTGAGTGAATGCGATGAGGAAACTGAGTTAATGTAATGTAAATTATTGTCATACCTGGTTGAAATAAGTCATCCAACAAGTACTTACGGACAAGTTGTGAGGGTGTGATTAGCGCGAGCAAGTTGTAGCAGTTACCTCCTCCTTTCAAAACATAACTACACCGGTTTGCCGGTAGGTGGCGCTTTATCACCGACAGGTGGCGCTTTATCACCGACAGGTGTCGCTTTATCACCGACAGGTGGCGCTGTAAAGCGACACCAGAGTTATCTGCCCTTCGGACTATAAAACCCGGAGCCAAACGCCTTGTAGCAGTTACCTCCTCCTTTCAAAACATAACTACACCGGTTTGCCGGTAGGTGGCGCTTTATCACCGACAGGTGGCGCTTTATCACCGACAGGTGGCGCTGTAAAGCGACACCAGAGTTATCTGCCCTTCGGACTATAAAACCCGGAGCCAAACGGAAAATCTCTCGCTCTCCTCACCGACCAGCCTCGGCAGACAGACGCTGACACTAGCGTTTCGTTTCACTCTTCTCTGGTCGACAGAACGACGCTAATACACTAGCGTTTCGCCTCACGCTTTTCTCTTCAACTAGTCTCGGCAAAACAACAACCAACACACTTTTCTTCCGTCAACACGTGGTCAAACAACGGTAAGAGTCCTCAACTCGTTTTCTTTGTGTTCGGCTTTCAAAGACTTTTCCTACGCCGGATTCATTTCTTATACCTTTTCAAGAACTGTTTTTCCATCGACACACATGCATACATCACACACTTCACCATTCCACGTACACACACGTTCAATAAACGTTATTTGAACTACTTCATTTTTGTTTATTAATTATTACTCTGTCTTTGCATGCAACATTGCTTGATTTACTGAACACGTTTATAATCGGGGGAACACGACTCTCGATCCTAACAATTGGTGACCCGACGTGATAGCTTTGTTGTATGTGGCGGAGTAATTAATTTCGTACAAGAACAAAAAATATATATATATATATATATATATCATTTCTCGTTTTTTCTTTCGTGGTGAAACGAATTACGCATCCATCTTTTTCCTTTTTTTTTCTACCCACGTGGTAGAAATATACAAACAAAAAAAAAGAGGCCGCGATTTTTTCCTGGCCACGGGAAAACCCCAAACAAAGAAAAACAAAAACATTTCTTGGCTCTCTCCGAGTATAAAACAAATTACAATTTCATTTTTTTTCTTCTTCTCTTTCTCCACCCCAAAAAAATATATACAAAGAAAAAGACAAACTTTTGCCAATCCTTTTTTTTTCTTTTTCAACGAACAAAAGGACCTTACAAGACGCCACTTCCTTTGTTTTGAACACGTGGAGATAAAAAGAAAACAAACGCTCACGCTGCCCATCTTTTTCGTGACCACGTGTTGATAAAAAAAATTCAAAAAAGCCGCCATCTTTTTCACGATCACGTGTTGATAAAAAAAAATCAAGGAAATGCCGCTATTTTCTCTTACCACGTGGAAATGAAAATTCAAACAAAAAAAGAAAATACGAATTTATTTTCTGTTTCAACAACAAGCAAAAAAAGGAAGCTGCCATCTTTTTCCCTAAACAACGTGGAAATGAAAATTCAAACAAAAAAAGAAAATACGAATTTTTTTTTCCTTTCTTTTCAACAACAAAGGAAAGAGAAGCCGCCATTCTTTCTCTTTTTTTTCTTTTCTACGTGGAAACTAACATTCAAACAAACTAAAACGAAAACAAAACGTCATTCCTCGTGTGAAACAAAGTACGACTCCATTTTTTTTTCTTTCTTTTTCCTTTCTACCCACGTGTTGGAAATATATACATAAAAGAAAAGAAAACTACAAAACAGAACACACGATGCCAAACTCGAACATCACCAAGCCTCAAGACTTAATACTAGTTGTAAAAAGTCAGGCTCAGCAAGCACCAACATCACCCTTCAAGGGCTACCAACCCTCTTCAACAACTGGACGTTCATTGATAAACAGGAGGACACATCAACTTGAACAACCAACTCTTCCCGGACATTCATCAAACATTTCCGGACATCACTGACGACACTATGGAAGAAATCACACCAGTTCAAAATGAGTACAACTGCACAAGCACGACTAAATACTCAACAACTGGACGTTCGTTGATCAACTGGGGACACATCAACTCGAACGACGCGCACCAGTACAGACCCACTTGTACCTGGACCTGCTAACTCACTTGCAGACATTTGTGCATCTGATTTTGACCATAGTGTACCACCAATCTCAACAACTACATGTTTGTTCATCAGCTCCACAACACAGACTAATTAACATGAACAACATCAACACCTGCACAGACTCACTTGTGCTCATTCATCAACACCGCACAGACTCACTTGTGCTCATTCATCAACAATTGCACAGACTCACTTGTGCTCATTCATCAACAACTGCACAGACTCACTTGTGCTCACTCATCAACACTGCACAGACTCACTTGTGCTCACTCATCAACACTGCACAGATTCACTTGTGCTCACTCATCAACAACCGCGCAGACCCAAGCACCAAACATTCCCGGACAACACTGACAATTCAACGTTCGTTCATCAGCTCCGCATCACGCAGACTAATCAACATGAACAACGCCACCAACAAGTGCAAATTCACTTGCACTCAACATTTTTCGACCGCAAACTCACTTGCACTCAAACTTGATGCAGACCCAAACAACACGCAGATTCACATGCGTTACAAACACTCAATTCCGCAGATGCACTTGCGATCAATCATTCAATACAGATGCAGAAACAGAAATAAGTAGCGTGCACACTACTTTTTTCTAATCTTCAACAGCAAAACAGACATACCCACAAAGAATGCTTCTCATCTACAACTGTACATATTGAATAATATTTTCAATATTTTTCAATCTGGGGGGGAGTCCTTGTAGCAGTTACCTCCTCCTTTCAAAACATAACTACACCGGTTTGCCGGTAGTTGGCGCTTTATCACCGACAGGTGGCGCTGTAAAGCGACACCAGAGTTATCTGCCCTTCGGACTATAAAACCCGGAGCCAAACGGAAAATCTCTCGCTCTCCTCACCGACCAGCCTCGGCAGACAGACGCTGACACTAGCGTTCCGTTTCACTCTTCTCTGGTCGACAGAACGACGCTAATACACTAGCGTTTCGCCTCACGCTTTTCTCTTCAACTAGTCTCGGCAAAACAACAACCAACACACTTTTCTTCCGTCAACACGTGGTCAAACAACGGTAAGAGTCCTCAACTCGTTTTCTTTGTGTTCGGCTTTCAAAGACTTTTCCTACGCCGGATTCATTTCTTATACCTTTTCAAGAACTGTTTTTCCATCGACACACATGCATACATCACACACTTCACCATTCCACGTACACACACGTTCAATAAACGTTATTTGAACTACTTCATTTTTGTCGTTAATTATTACTCCGTCTTTGCATGCAACATCGCTTGATTTACTGAACACGTTTATAATCGGGGGAACACGACCCTCGATCCGAACAAAGTAAAAAGATAGTTGTAGAAGACCAGATTGTCAGAGGCAGCTTTAACTTGTAAAGACGAGAAGCTATCAGTATCGATTGCACACGACAGGAATAAGCATTATAGCATTTTAATGTGTTTTATTTTCTTTGAGACCCCACTTCATAAAATCTTTTGTGTCTAACACCGTGGCCGAATAAGGGGGGGGGGAGAACTCTAGTTTCAAGTTTCAACCATGATGAGTCTTAAAATGGATCGTATTATTGTAATGGGGGAATATAAACCGTCATTTTTTCAATTCCCTTCAATTTTTACGTATTTTTTCTATTGTTTCCTTCTACTGTGACAATTTCACGGACCTAAGCACCAAAATTTTTATTTCGTTTCTTCCCCATTAGCGAAGCGTGTTCTTCACATGCGTAAAAATGATTAGATTTTAACTCGAAATTGTTCCAACTCCGGTTTTGAGTAAAACAAAGTTATTTCCCTTGCGCTGACATTTTTTTTAGTTAGATTTTTATGAAGATTTTTTTTTCAAAAAAATGGCACCTATTTCAGTCACGTAACAACTTTTTTTTTCAAAAGTCAAAAAAGCAAATAAAAGTTAATGTCGGGTATTTTAACAGAATAAGTACAAATGATCATAAATAGTAAAAGAAATTTTTTTAACGGAAAATTAGAGGAGCCAATTAAAAAAAAAACTATATATTGTCGCCATTTTTTTTTTTTAGTTTTTCCGAAAAAAAAATTGGGTTTAAAACTGAACCCTAACCCTATATCCGTTGTGTCACGAGTCTTTGCAGACAATTCTGTTTTTTAGATGTGTAGTCATTATTATTATGTATGTCATCCACAGACTTTCGGTGTATCACAGCAGCACCCGACCCAAGTTGGGACCTTCGACCACTGACTCGGCGCTCGTTGTCAACTAGTTGGCTCAACCCGATAATAGTGTTATGCCGTAATTTTTAGAAATTCAAATATCTCGGTACTTGACAAAAATTCAACTTTTGGCTTTCCATAGACATAACCAGAAAAGTTGCTGCAAATCTCATAAAATAAATTTAAAAAATTTACTTGCCTTCGAAATAAGTAAAGTAGACTACCCCAAAATAGGACAAAAAAACATCAACAGAAACCTAATTTCCCCTCTCTCTATTTCCCCTCTCTCAACAACAGTTAAAATGAAATATTAAGACTCCAAAGACTACATCTATTCAAATTACATTGAAAACGTTATTGGTGGATAGCTAAATGCTATCAGAGTGTACTAAAACTTCCAGGTAGTATTGATGTAAAAAAAAACAGTCTTAGAAATTTTCTTGTAAACCTGCCTTGTCTTAAGGGGCCGCTGACGTTGATTTACTATTATTATGAAGTCTACATGCACATTTTTCTTTTGAAATTGCATTATTCTGTTTGTATCGGTAAATGTATGAAAACACAAAAGAATATTTTGATATAAAGCAAAAAACACTGATAACACGCCTCCCGACATTTTCTTACATATTTATAAGAAGCAAGGGAATTTGTTTTCTTATTTCAAGACACCTGAATTAAAACATTATTGTTTTGTAATCAAACAATATTATTTGTTTATTACAAAACAGATATCTATTTTTATGACAATTTAAATCTTTTTAAAACAACTCAAGATTTATACATACAAGATGACGTTGCCTTTCTAGGGAGATTCGCTGGAACATCCAAGCAGTCTCTTGGAGCCTTTCATCCAATGTCTCGTATGAATCGTGAAGTATCGGGACTGCGGACCCCTTACGTTTTCGACTGAGATAGGTTGATAAATGAAACGGTCGGGTAGTATTTGTTACCTTTTCTGGTTTGGGCTAACTGAACTGTGATGCCAGAATCGACAGCAGATTGAAGTCGTAAAATTTCATTATTAGTATACGATTTTGTTCTCAATCGCAACAACCGTTTACCATTGATTTCTCGCTGGTCTTCTCTTGGATTTGGGTAGCAATAAGCCTCCCTAAGGTTGCAGCATTCTCTGCACTTCCAGTGGAGGTCTGGTTTGTGCTGTCCCCCCTCGGTCTTTTGTGTGGTGTCAGCCTAGGCTGGTACTATTTTAATGTTTTTATAATTTTTAATTAATTATTTTTATTTTTATTTTTTAATTGGGGGGGGGGGAGAGCTATTTCTGTTCATTGGTTCATTTTTGTGTCGTGTCAGCTAGGATCGGTGTAATTTATTGGGAGGGAGCTCATAAAGTGATGTTTCTTGCATTTTCTGTTCCTTTGTGATGTGGTGTTCTTCTTTCTGTGGTTTTGTTGTAGATTCCATGTGCCCCTTCGTAGCTTATGCGATGATTGCAGCTGTTTTTTTTTATCATTGCCGTCATTTGTATAGTTTCAATGATCCCTTTGATTCCAATTTCTCCAAATCTTTTTTCCATTTGGGGGGGATTGTTCCTAGTGCTCCTACGATTATTGACTTTCTTCATGCTCTTTCTTCATGCTCCATATTCCTTTCAAGTCTCTGGCTAGTTACGTGTCGTTTTTCCGTTTCTTTGACTCTGTGGTCTTCTGGAACGGCAAAATTTTTCCTTCTTGTTGATTATTATAACATCCGGTCTCCTTGCTTGTATGAGTTTGTCTGTTTGTATATCCATATCCCAGATGATTTTGTGTTTTTTAAAATTTTTCCAGCACTTTCTGGTTTATGTTTGTACCATTTGTCTGCGTATTCGAAATTCAATTGTTTGCACAGTTCCCGGTGTACTGCTTTCCCCACACAGTCATGTCTGTTCTTGTATTCTTTTTGGGCTACTTTGTCCACACAGTTTGTCCTAATTGCATTGTTCTGTGCAGCCATCAGTAAAGATTCTGTTTCTCTGTTCAAGTGTCTTTTTCTTAGCCATACCCAGCTATTTTCGTTGGTTTCTTATCTTGTCAGTGTCCATGTAGTTTTTCTTTCCACTTTTCTTTTCATGTCGTTTTGTTTCTGGTTTCGGTGCTTCCCGAATTGCTGGGTGGAACGGTGTCTCGTGCTGCGGTGATAAGGATTTCCGTGTTCTGAGTTATGTATTTCTCCAGCTCTTTTTTTAGTCTTCCACACAATCTTCTATACTTACCAGTCCTTTCCCCCCTTCGTTTCTTTTCATGTAGAGTATGTCCGTATCGTCTTTTGGATGTAGTGCGTTGTGCATGGCCATTAATTTTCTAGGTGCTTGAGTTTTTCTTTGGTCCAGATCTTATTGGTGCTACTGCCCAAGTGTTTGTTCCTGCTATATAATTTCGTTTCTGGGAGTTTTCTTGTTCTTCGTAAATATTCTTATCCAATCTTCTCTTTCATTTCTGTTGATTTGATTGTGTCTGCTTCCAGATCTCCCAGATATTTGTAGCTATCCTGTTCGCCTAGCGCCCTCATTTCTTCTTGTTTGGTGAGTTCCATGCCCTCTGTTGTCTCCAGTTTTTCCATAGTAGTGCACACTTTTCCATTTGGAATTTCGATTTGGATGTCCTTAAGATTCTGATCGTATTTACTAGCTTTTCCGGTTCCTTTGTTTGCGTTTTAAAAATAGTTTCAGGTCGTCAATGTATGTACAATCAGGTGGTCTGTGTCTGTAAACTTGTATCCGGCATCAGATTTTCTGAGTATTCATAGCTATTATCAACAGTAGTGGTGATCGGGAGTCTCCTTGTGTATCTTTATCTCAGTCAGATGTTGTCCTCCGGCTGTCAGTTCCAGTTTCCATGTTCCCATTGCTTTCTTAATAAGATTAAAAATCCTCTCGGGTATTTTGTATATCTTCAAACATTCAATTATCCATGCTTGAGGGATTCTGTCGTAAGCTTTTTTGTAGTCAATCCATGACATGGATATGTTCTTTTTTTTCTGTTTTTTTACCTCCTTCAGGATCTTTCGATCGATATATAGCAGGTCATGCGTACCCGTTTTCCCTTTACGGCGTCCTTTTTGTTCTTCGCGGAGTAGTCCACATTTGTTTAGGGATTGTTCTCTCAGTTGTGCTGTCAGGATTTTCCACATTGTTCGTAAACATGGTCTGTAGTTGCTTGGGGTCGTTCCCTTTTTGGCATTGTATAAGCGTTGTCCTTTTTTTGGTCATCAATTCTGGTATGTCTGTTTTGTGGATACAATCCTCTCAGTTTCTGTGCTAGACCAATTACAATGAACTTGTATTCTACACAGACTCGTGTATTATTATTATTATTATTATTATTATTATTATTATTATTATTATTATTATTATTATCATCATCATCATCATCATCATCATCATCATCATTATTATTATTATTAGTAGTAGTAGTAGTATTAGTATTAGTATTTTTATGTTTTAATATTTATTAAAAAAATGCTTACCCGTCGTTGTATTTTCTTTATTTAGAGGCATTAAACGAACGCAGGTTATTGAATAAACTTATAATCAACACAGAATTGTGTATTATCATTATCATTCTTTAGGTGGTTGATATGCGTAAAACAAACCAAACCAATCCTCCGAAAATGAAAAGTCTTTATTTTTTTTATTTCTTCATTGTGTATTAATTATTCCTACGAAAATCATCACTATTCAACACATAAATCCAAAATGTAAAAATTAAACGGAATATAAATATATGTTTGATCCCTATAATGAACATTAAAACAATTAAAACACGGTCTCAGGTTTTAGCTGCGCATGCATGCACATTATAAACAGAAAAAAGATTGCTGCCTGAATAGGACATTAAATATCCATGTTTTTTTTCGTGGAAACTTTTTGATTTGTGAATTTTTCTGTTTGCTGCATAAAACTCTTTGTCTAGATTCGATTTTGATTTCTCAAGAGTAGCATGGATGAAACGACCCTGAATTGACATATTGTTGTTCTTCAATGTGAGGAGAAATAGTCCGTCAAAATAAATGCATAAAAGTTTTTGGGTTTGGACAAAAATGAAAAAAATAAGAACAAAACTGGGTCTCTGAAATTTAGCATACTACTGTTTATATATATATATATATATATATATATATATATATATATATATATATATATATATATATATATATATATATATATATATATATATATTGGTACAGAAAAATTAGTACATTAGTACCGTATTTAGCCATCCGGATCTCTTCACTTATGTTATCATCTGTTCCGGAAATGTGAAGTCACGTGTCACTCTCGTTTGGACGCGTTACTGGCGTAGATTGTTATGTATATTTGTTTAAATTTACTGTAAGGGAGGTTACTGATACAATACAGACCTAGTCCCCCTCTGCCTTATAATTGCCTCACTAAATACCGACGTCCACTCCGGAAAATCCTCCTAACTATCATCCATCATAAAAAGATAGGAATTAATACCTTAACCTGCCCAAATCCACACCACTACTCAAGACCAATAATTTTTACACCACGTAAATATGAAATAATAACAATAATAATTCTTCCAGTTATTTGATAACACACTAACATTTTACATTATTATTACTGCCATAAGTCCCCACTAGTTAGTTAAAATGCTAACCTTCCATATCTCCCAATCTTGCCGACACAATCATTACTATTATTTCTAAACAAGTCTTAATCAGTATACCAATATTATTACGCCCATAAGCCTTCACTATACTTTAGTTAATAATGTTAAATTCTGAATACAAATCATTCAAGAACCCTGCAGCGTTACTGCTTTTGGACCGATCGACAAACTGCCACGACCGGACCCGGGTTAAATATTTATTTAAATTCCTTTTGGATTGATGACCGTAAACATATTTTCTCTCATTATTTTCTCTGGAAGACACAACAAAACAGTAACGGCAAAAAATATACGCTACTTATAAACATTGAGAAATATTCTTTCATGTTTTAACTTTTAAAATCTTTTCCATTTTTAAATCTCAACTGTTTATTTCACCCCTCCCCTTTTTCAAACATTATTAAACCTCCATTACACTAAATTTTAACAAATATACATAACAATCTAAGCAAATAACGCATCCAAACGAGAGCCGGATGACTAAATACTTCTGAGCTTGAAACCGACGAGTGATATATATATATATATATATATATATATATATATATATATATATATATATATATATATATATATATATATATATATATATATATATATATATACAAGTGGTATTGGATTCAAATGAGCAGGGGGAATGCAAAGATAAATTGATACATTATGTTGAAAAAACCTATTAGTTTTCTGCTTTTTGGCAGGCATTTAATATAAATATTCAGATTATATATATATATATATATATATATATATATATATATATATATATATATATATATATATATATATATACTTATTATGTAATATAGTGGGAAAAACTCCAGCAGAGTGCTCAATAACCTTTACACACAGACATCAGCGAACTAGAAAGGGATACAATATTACACGCAAGACAAACCCTACTTTTCTTGGTTAAAAAATCGAACCCAAACGACCCATTTGATGTAACAATAAGGCCTATGACAGTGCAGACATGTGCGACTTAGTCGGATATGCTCCAAAATAAATTTCCATGCCATTGCATTTGTCTTTACAGGAATGATAGACTTTGCATGTCACGCAACCACAATAGGAAACACACTAAATAGATTTAGAAAAAAAGACTTAACAAATACTATTCAAAAACTCGGATTCAAAAAAGTAGAATTTTCTAGACACCACACTGAACCTTACAAACAACACACACAAACCTTTCCACAAACCTAATGAGACACTCCAATACATACACAAAGGATCCTGGCCCCCCACTGTCTTTAAAAATTTAGTCAATAATATTAGCAAAAGAATCTCAAACCTCTCACCCAGTTCCGAAATATTCGCACTCAAAGAGGAGATCGCATACATCCCCACCGGAACCAGTCACAAGGGAGCCGTAATAGAAGGAGGTCGGTGATCTGGTTTTCACCGCCCTTCTCCATCAACACCAAGACAAGGGTAGGCCACCTTTTCCTCAACTTACTAGACAAGCACTTCCCACAACATGCACAAACGCTTTAACAGAAATACAATTACGGTTAGCTACTCCACCACCCCTTCCATAAGAAAAATCATCTCTGCAGAGCCCAAAGCAATAGAAAGCACAGGCTGCTCATGTCAGGACAAAATCAATTGTCCCTTAGAGGGGAATTGAAAAATCGATTCCCTCGTATATGAAGAGCGACACAGCTGAAAAATATATAGGGAAGTGTCAAGCAAACATTGTACGCACACAGAAACACCTTCAGATACAAAAACAAGGCAAAAACGGCACTTACGAACCAGATATGACAACTTAAAGATGAAAATACACCATTTACCATCAAATGGAAAGTTATAGAGAGAAGATCATCTTTTTTCTCCAGCCAAAGATAGATGTCTTCCCTGTGATGCATATATATTAAAGGGGTCATTATCGACCCAAATACGATTTGCTTGAACGTACGAGACGAATAGTCACCTACCTTACCTCGTGGGGTTTTACGCTTTTTTCTTCTTTTGTTGTTGCCGTGGTATTTTTTTTATTGTGTTCGTGATAACCCTGGGTCGTTATCCTAGGTCACGCTGCATCAATAGGGGTATATCTTCGTCACAGAACCAATGTGATCCGATCGTGTCCCAGGGAGTCACTCACTGTTGTATTCTGCGTGACTCGGAACCAATGTGATCCAAGCAATGTGGTCCGACTGTTTTGGCAGGGTAGGAATCTTGGGACTACATGTGACGACGGGACGATGTGTGACAACATGTGCACGTCTCGTAGTGAGCAATCATCGTTTGACAATAGTCACTATCGTCTGCTTCTGGGACGTACTGGCTTGCTGGCTGTTTGGTCGGGACCATCGTGCTGAAAATCAAACATTATGGAATAACGGAACAAACCATTTTACTTTTTATGATAAAATATAATTTATTTTTGCCGAAGAACATTTAAAACTCGAAGATGTCAGAGCGGGACAAACGCGTCTTCTTCGTTCAGATTTCAAAAGCCAGTCTGTTTCGCCGGGGGAAAGAGATAGAGAAGGGAAAGGGGAGAGAGGAGAAGAGAAAGAGAGACCGAAAAGGAAGGGAAATACAGACGCCGTCAAGATCTGACATCTTTAGTGCAGCGAATTTATTTTATTTGCAACTCAAGTCTAGCGCAAGGGTTACGAAGCTCCCCCCAAAATCACGCATTGTGCCACAAATATACGTTCCCAATAAAAAAAATATTTTCCTATTTTAAATCTTAACTGTTACATCCCCTTTTTTCGAACTTTATTAACACATATCACCCTCGTAACACATATTTTAAACAACGTATCCAAACGAGAGTGATATTTCTAAAACCGGTGAAAACATAAGCTGAAGATAGCCGGAGGGTTAAGTCCTTCTGAGCTTGAACCCGACGGTACTAATGTTCTACTAATTTTTCTGTACCAAAAAGTATATATATATATATATATATATATATATATATATATATATATATATATATATAAATTATTTAAATCTGTTTCAAAAATAAGAAAGATTTCAAGACAATGTGATGAGCATATTTTAATCCCTAAAACATTTAAAACAAGAACTGTATTATTAATTTGTGGAAATACATCTGAAACTGATACTTTAAATAGATTTAAATCAAATAAATACATCCATTTTTTATCATCTTTGTAAAAAACTTGTTTCGTTGATTTCTTTTATGGAAACCTTTTGTTTCGCTATGTTTTTTTCTGTTTGCTTTTCTTTTTTTCCCTACTTTTCCATTTTTACTCGGCAGCTTAGGAACATTTTAGAGAATTCTAAACTCCAGAATGAATATGTAAAAATTGTCAAGTAACCCAATATTTGTCAGTGACAAAGTATCCGGGGCCCCATGGGGATCGGGTACCCTGGTGAAGCGCTAGTATGCATCTTGGACCCTGCGACTAGACGAAGTGGAAAAATACGTACAAATGAACTTATTCGGATGACAGAACGAGACGCCAGCTAGTCTTGCGGAATCGTGTACGGTATTCAAAATCAATTACCACCAGAGGGTTGCCAGCTGGAAGGTGGAGATTAGAGAATTCCATATCGCAATTTTAATTCTGAAATATCAATAACGCGATATTACTGTTTGGGTGAATGGCGCGTTTTTCTTAGAGCCACAATTCTTTTACGGTTGTTTTGAAGATGTCACGACTAGGAAGACACAAAACACTCTTGACAGAGATTTATGTCATCGTTTGTTTACGATGGCGGTGGGTGTAGGAGGAATCCTATTTATTTGAGAAAAAAGTAGTGAGACTCCTGTCTCAACCTTCCTTGAGAGAGGAAGACAGACAGACAGACAGACAGACAGACAGACAGACAGACAGACAGACAGACAGGGAGAAGGGTAGAGGACGAGAGAGAGATAAAAAAGATTCTGCTGTGTGAGAGTGGAACTGTCCGGGGGAGACGGATGTGCCCCTTGTTTATGGGATCCGGAAAGAAAGCTGTGCGTTCTGAATGTTACCATAAACGATAACGCATTCTGACTCATTGGGGTTTATATGCCCAATAACCATTCTGAGCTTGCTACTTTCTTTCGACGGATCCAGCAGTTCATGGGGGTGCAACTCGGGCAGTCATCGGGATGCTAAGGCATTTCGGGATTTTGTCGATAAGTTTGATCTTACCGAGAAATTCCGGAATGAAAAGCTCCGTGATAGAGTATGGACTTGGACAGCTTTCGAGGTATATTGACCGGTTCTTAATTAGTCGACGTAGAAGTAAATATATATATAGTTGACTCGGATCATAGACTTGTTCGGGTTCGAGTAAACTTAGATAGACCTAAGCCTAGATTGGCTTGGTACTGGAAGCTCAACACTTCGTTGTTCGATGTGAAGGGCTACCAGCAACAGCGGGAATTGACGGAGGCTGTAATGGGAATAGGAAGTAGGTTCACTTTATTTAAGAAGGTAATTAGGTCCTTTACTGCCGATTTTAGCCGACGACTCAATCTAACAACTAGGGCAGCTAAAGTGACACTAGATTCTAGATTAGATCGGGGATAGTGCTAAAGATACCATAAGTAAGGAAAAGCTGGCGTCTGTATGCACCACGCTTTAGTGATTAGGGCTAGGTTAAAGAGAATGCCTCAAGAAGCTGAATTGGGTGCAGAGGTCGTCTACAAGCTGCTGATCGGCATATCGCACGTGTCTCATTGTCAGAGATGGACGTCTCGTGACCACAAACGAAAGTATTCTGGAGGCGTTTCGTTCTCATTTCCAAGATCTCTTTAACCAGAGAAGCGGGTCGGCCTTAACAAGTTTGTCCTACGAGGTGTATTTTTAGGATGTCGCACATTTTTGTTCCCTTGTTGACAGTTTTATTAAACTCGTGGTTTAGGAATGGAACTATTATTTCCCAGTACTTGACCATGGTGAGTATGGGTTATATAATTTTCGGGCCTTTTAACGATGCTAAAGATTTTTTGCAAAGATCTTAGCTAATCGACTGCAGCTTGTTTTGGCTGGTCTAATTAGCCCTGAACAGACTAGTGCTGTAAAGGGTCGGACCATTCAGGATAATTTGCACTCGATACGCCTGATCATAGATAAACGACACAGAAGCCGCGCTGATCAGTCCAAAGCATTCGTTACTTGGAGGCTGTTTTGTCTGCGGCCGGTTTTGGTCCGCAGTTTTGCTCTTGTATGCGAACCCCGTCAGGGATGTCCGCTTTCACCGATGCTGGTATTGGAGCCCTTCCATCACACGCTAAGGGTGAATCCGGTCCTAAATGGGATTACTTTGGCAGGTGCTTGCACCACGTTAAAGTACTCCGCCTTTGCCGACGACTTGACTAACGAGCAGTGCCGAGATTAGTTTCGTCGACAGAGAAATCAGAATGTATGAAACGATAACAGGGGCCAAAATTAACTGTGACAAGTCTGTGGGCTTGTGCATTGGTGCCTGGAGGGGTGTATCCTTGCAAGGACCCTAACGGGCATTGCAAGCTATTCGGCGTCTGGTTTGGTCATAATCTTCAGCTGGATAAAAATTGGTCGGAAGTATTGGAAGCGATTCGGGACGCAGCTGGTCTGTGAATCCGTTAAAAGAGAGAGTGGAGGTGTGTTGCTTTCACATTTATCCGATCATCCTATATCGACTATCAGTGCTTCCACTCCAGTCAGATACACTGCTGGAGATGCAGCGAGCTCTTTTCAAGTTTTTGTGGCGTGGTAAGGCCCCTATGGTCCGTCGCGAGATTTGTTATCTCCATCCTTCTGAAAGCGGTCTGGGTATACCAAACGTCGAGATTCGACGTCATACACTTCGGCTTTTTTATCTAGATCGAATGAGTTCACAAACTGAGGCTTCTGGAAGGAAGGCATTACGAAAGCTTTTCAAGCTTTGAAATGTGTGCACTTGGATGAGGTTGGCCTTGTGCCGCATTTCATAAATGTTTTTTTTCTTGATGAATAAATATTAACTTGGTTCCCCTCTTGCGTTATTCTCTTTAATGGTTTGATCTCTTATTGTTAATTGTTATTCTCTTTAATGGTTTGATCTCTTATTGCGTTATACGATTGTTAATTGTTATTCTCTTTAATGGTTAGATCTTGTTAAGTTCGAGAGGGTGATGTTCCCGGACTATAAACGTGTTAAGTAAATCAAGCAATTGTTGCATGCAAAGACAGAGTAATAATTAATAAACAAAAATGAAGTAGTTCAAATAACGTTTATTGAACGTGTGTGTACGTGGAATGATGAAGTGTGTGATGTATGCATGTGTGTCGATGGAAAAACAGTTCTTGAAAAGGTATAAGAAGAAATGAATCCGGCGTGCGGGAAAGCCGTACACAAAGAAAATGAGTTGAGAACTCTTACCGTTGTTTGACCACGTGTGTTGGTAGTTGTTATGCCGATGCCATTTGAAGAGAAAAGCGTGAGACGAAGCGCTAGTGTATTAGCGTCGTTCTGTCGACCAGAGAAGAGAGAGAGAGAGAGAGAGAGAGAGAGAGAGAGAGAGACGGAGCGCGGGTTCCAGCGTTGTTCTGCCGAGGCTGGTCGGTGAAGAAGAGAGGGCGAATTTCCGTTTGCACCTGGTTTTATATATAGTCCGAAGGGCAGATAACTCTGGTGTCGCTTTACAGCGCCACCTGTCGGTGAAAAAGCGCCACCTAACGGCCAACCGGTGTAGTTATGTTTTGAAAGGAGGAGGTAACTGCTACAATCTCTTATTGCGTTATACTATTGTTAATTGCTATTCTCTTTAATGGTTTGATCTCTTATTGCGTTATACTATTGTTAATTGTTATTCTCTTTAATGGTTTGATCTCTTATTCTCTTTAATGGTTTGATCTCTTATTGCGTTATACTATTGTTAATTGTTATTCTCTTTAATGGTTTGATCTCTTATTGCGTTATACTATTGTTAATTGTTATTCTCTTTAATGGTTTGATCTCTTATTGCGTTATACGATTGTTAATTGTTATTCTCTTTAATGGTTTGATCTCTTATTGCGTTATACTATTGTTAATTGTTATTCTCTTTAATGGTTTGATCTCTTATTGCGTTATACTATTGTTAATTGTTATTCTCTTTAATGGTTTGATCTCTTATTCTCTTTAATGGTTTGATCTCTTATTGCGTTATACTATTGTTAATTGCTATTCTCTTTAATGGTTTGATCTCTTATTGCGTTATACTATTGTTAATTGTTATTCTCTTTAATGGTTTGATCTCTTATTCTCTTTAATGGTTTGATCTCTTATTGCGTTATACTATTGTTAATTGTTATTCTCTTTAATGGTTTGATCTCTTATTGCGTTATACTATTGTTAATTGTTATTCTCCATTGTTATTATTGTTTTTGTTGTTATACTGTGTGCCGAACTTTTTTTCTACCGTGTTTTTAAAATGCCCTGTGCCTAAGGAGAAAGAAATGGGGTCGTTACCTTACCCCCAACCGGGAACGTCGGGCTGGACCCCTGACTGTACAAATCAATATGGAGGAATTCCGAGCAAAAATGGACATATACAAGACTAAAATTACCGACACTGGACTTATCATCGACCTGCCGAAGTTGGAGCAAATCTAAAGAAAGGCCCGTGAGGACCAAGAAAGCAACAATAGCCTCTGTGGAAACTATAACAAAACTTTTAGCTTCGGTGGGACATAGACCCGTCAAAATCATAAAGACTCGCGCTTATAATAACTGGTTCGCACTTTTTTCGTCGGAAGACGAATGCTTGAAACTATCAAGAATAAGTACACAAGAATACATACTTGTACATTGAAGGGGAACAGATCGGAGCATTTCTGACAAAATATGGAGACCTGATGTCTGTGTCTTGCGATCCATCTGGAATTTCGACATCCTTGTTGATCGCAAGGCATTTACAGAAATACCTTACTACCTGGAGGTAGGTGGTGAGAAGTTGTCCGTTATTGTCGGAGGAAGGCCAGCCTGCTGGACATGCAGTGCCATAGGGCACTTAACTTTCGACTGCCCTGAGAGGAAGCAAGAGGGCCTACGAACAACCCCCAAAATAAAGTAGGCGAACATTTAGTTGGCCACTTACTTCTCCAGAAAAAGAGACAGATTACCCTCCACTTGTTCAACCAGACGACAAAGATGACAGATGAACGCAAGTGACGGGGGAAAACACATGGCAGACTTGCCCTGGAGTAGATGAGGAAAGAAGAAGAGGAGGAGGAGTACAAGATGTCAAAGGATCCATGGCGAGACAAATTTGTTGAAGTAGTTCAACTAAATAAAAAACTGAGAGAAACAGGCCTTTACTCTCCCACCAAAGCTCAGACCAGCAAAGTGAAGCCCAGCCCCAAATATACACTCACAGCAACACCCGTTTCTCTAAATGCAAAATCAAACTCACCCCACAAAATGCCGCCTCCAGTCACTGCTCCCATAAAAAGGGAGTACAAGCTAATCCCCTTAATTCCTCCAAAAATAGAACTGTCTCCCCAAGGCCCTCTCCCCATTGTCTCTCCCTAACTGACCCCAAGAAATACACCCAGTGCTCCCTCCCCCGTCCCCATTCCTCAAACACACTCTTACACCACTCCACCTCACTCTCCAATGAAAACATACCTCAACATCCCTCATCCTCGCCCCAAATGAGTGAACTACCTGCCCTCGTCAAAGAAAGGAGGAAGAAACGTCAACCGGAGAGGATATTTGCAGAATATCGACCGAAATATTTGCAAGTGCAAGAGGACATCACCACGTCGACTTAAAAATATTATTGCGTTCACAGAGGTGAAGACCCCTACAACTTCCGAATTTTGACCGTTATACGGAAAAGAGAGGAGGCAAAACCAATTTAGCGAATGCTGGAGGAGGCAAACATCACATACGACATATCACCCCCATTAGTAATTTATAAAACTTGCAATTTACGGAATGTAATCATGTTTTTTGGGAGGGTACCCGTTTTATTACGCCTATCCTTAAATTAATCTTCCCTCTAGATGTCGGCGGCTTGTCCCAGGATGGCGTCATCACCACTGAGATGGGCTCTTATTCCATGGGAAAGGCTGTCGGCATCTTGACACCTTATCTTCAGCAGCTTGGAGTGTATATATATATACTGTAGTCAGGGACCCACTTAATTCCAAGTGATTATCTGGGTGCGCTGACTATGGATTTTCGTGTCTATTTAGCGTACTTCGATCCTCGCTCGATGTTTCCTGACTAGTAAAGCGAACCTTTAGATGCGTCGTGTGTCCCTTGCTTAATAGATTCGGAAGGAAGGCTTTGAATTCTGGATGTTACCATAAACGATAAGGCATTTCGATTAATTGGGGTTTGAGCTTGTTCCTTTTTTCGGCGACTCGAGCAGTTCATGAATACTTCTCGGACAGTTATCTTAGCGGGAGACTGGAACGCGGTCATGGATCCCGATTTAGATCGCTTGGGTAATCGATTCGTGAGTTTCTCGATAAGTTTGATCTTGTCGATAGCTAGCCGTCGCGGCTCCAATTCCATACAACTTTCGAGTTATATCGACCGGTTCTTAATTAGGAGTATTAGAATGTCCAAGTTTTCATAATATAATTTACTCGGATCACCGACTTATTCGGGTTCGTGTAAACTTAGCTAGACCTTAACCTAGAATGGCTGGTTACTGGAAATTCAACACGTCGTTATTTGATTACCGGGAACAGCTAATACTAACCATACTGCGGGAAACGACGGGTGCTATATTTGGGAATACGCGGTGGGTGAAACTTAAGAAAGTAATTTGGTCCTTTTCTGCCGACTCAACTTAAAATCTAGTGCATAAAAAAGCGACACTAGAAACTAGATTAGATCGGGTGGTGGAGGCTGGTATAGCATTAACATAATTATACTTAAGGCGAAGCTGACCTCCTTGGCTAGCACGGAGAACCAGACTTCAGTAGTTAGGACTAGGTTAAAACGAACCAACCAGGAAGCAACAAATATGGCCGCTGAATTGCGTGCAGAGGAGCAGCGGCCTGCTACGGACCGACATATCGCACGTGTCACATTGCCGGATGGACGAACCGTGACCACAAACGAAGGTATTTTGGAGGCGCGTCCGTCTCATTTTCAAGATCTTTTCACCGGGGAGCCCGGTCTGTCATTAGCGCATTTCGACTTTTCTCGGTTTGATGCGACTGAAGCGGCTAGGTGTGAACGTTGCATAAAGGAGGGAGAAGTTTTGGAAGTCTTGAGTCAGGTCAGCCTGGATCGATCTCCGCTGATTGATGGTTTGCCCTACGACGTGTTTTTGAGGCTGTCGCACATTCGAACCATCCAAATTAGCTAAAAATAATTCCAAAAAATAAATATAATAATAATCTATCATATAAATGTCATTTTTCCCTGAGTGTGTGTGTCCAGAAAATACACAGGACGAAAAATGGGAGTGTAGAGATGTAACAAAGTTGTTTTTGCCAGTGGGGTAATCTTGGTCGCGGAACCATCGATTGCCTGGACAACTGAGGACCAGAACCAATGTGGCAATATTATCTGCTTTGGGACGTTAGGGCGATCTGTTGCAACATGTGCACGTATGTGCAAGTCTCGTCTTGTCATCGCCAGTGAGCAATCATCGTCTGACGATAGTCACTGCCGTCTACTTCTGGGGCTGGCTGGCTGGCTGGCTGGCTGGCTGGCTGGGTGACTGGCTGGGGACCATCGTGCTGCAAAAGAACCTTACGTAAAAATAATGGAATAAACCATTATACTTTTAATATATATTTATTTTCTTCCGGAGCACATTTTTATAACTTTACAGAGAGCGCAACAAAACGCGTCCATCTCTGTCAGAATTCAAAAAACCAGTCTCCCATTAGAGAGAGAAAGAGAAGGGGGAAAGTGAGAGAGAAGGAGAGAGAGACAGAGAGAAAGAGGGAATACTGATTTCATCAGTGTACGCCTTTGAGTTTCATAACTGATTTTCTCGAACGACGACTGCCTGACCTGTGACCCCCATCACATGCACCTGTCATTGAATTGTTTTGACACCGACCTTCAGTCCTCCAAATATGACTGAGGCCCAAAACGCAGAGTCACTGTTCTTGAAACAAGTCTGGCATAGGATCACGAATATTACGCATTGTGCCATAGAGAAAGATAGAGGTTTTAAAAGTATAATGAGTTATTCTACAGAATTTGAACCGAACCAAATCGACTTTTGCTGAACTACACCTAAAAAAAGAAGTTCGGCAAAGTGTAGTATCTGTTCCGATGGATACTGCACCCCATAGACTGGTATTGTCTTGGCCTTCAGGGCTTGATTTACACCGGTCTATGGGTCTGTCCTGTGCAGTTCTAGGAGGTCCACCCTCCCAGGTTTCGCCTCCCCTCTTTTGGGAGGAGTAAGTTTATTGCTTACTGCCTGAGGCGCCCCTACCGGGGAATGCCGACGGGGCTGCCCAGGCAATTTTTAATGGCCAGAGTGCTCACCTCTCGAGCGCTGGCTTTACAAACCCCACTTTCCCGACCCGATCTCCGATCACATCTTACGTGTGTGGGAGTAAGATAAAAACTGGTCTTGTGCCTAACTCCTGGAGAGGAGTAAATCAATACTCTATTTTGTTGTCTTGGCCTTTTGGCTAAGATCAAAGTGTAGTATCTGTTCCGATGGATACTACACCCCATAAACTGGTATCGTCTTGGCCTTCAGGGCTTGATTTACACCGGTCTATGGGTCTGTCCTGTGCAGTTCTAGGAGGTTCACCCTCCCAGCTTTCGCCTCCCCTCTTTTGGGTAAGTTTATTGCTTACTGCCTGAGGCGCACCTACCGGGCCTGCCCAGGCAATTTCTAATGGCCAAAGTGCTCACTTTCTCGGGCGCTGGCTTTTCAAACCCCACTTTCCCGACCCGACCTTGGGTCACATCTTACTGGAGAGGAGGTATTTTGTTGTCCATGCCTCCGGGCAACGCCGGGTAGTCATGCTACTTTACAATGATTCTTATTTTTATATTTCCTTTAAGAGGCGAGAGAGACGCGGTCGTAAAACTTTTTCCCCGAGAGAGAGAGAGAGAGAGAGAGAGAGAGAGAGAGAGAGAGAGAGAGAGAGAGAGAGAGACAATATGTGTGTGTGTGTGTGTGTGTGTGTGTGTGTGATTTTGTGTGTGTGTGTGTGTGTAACTTTTGGCGCGTGAAAATATAATTTGCTGAAATCGGATTTAAAAAAAAATCTGTTTCAAACTGTTGTTTCCAAGAAACGTGGTCGCTCGACAACACTTTGATGTCTTCTTTTGAGGGTAGCCATGCTACTTTACAATGATTCCCAGATTTCCTTTTAAGAGAGACGACGGGGTCGTAAAACTTTTCCCGTCCTTGAAGAGAGAAATAGAGAGAGAAAGAGAGAGAGAGAGAGTCTGGGTGTACGTGCGATCGTGCGTGTGGGTGGTGTATAAACTTTAGCGCCTGAAATAAGTTTAGGACAATATTCTCTTCCAAGAAACACATTACCGCCTTTCTTTGACGCCGCGACTGTTTCTCTCTAAGGTGAATATTTAGTAGTTTTTTTTTTTAAACGGCCATGTTCGATGTTTTAGAGCACAATTGAACCAAAATACTTGGCTTCTGCATTAAATCAATCAAAAGTAGTTTTTTTGATAAGACAGGGGCGTTGTTCGAAAATGAATATGTATTTGATTTAGAGCAATATATATTATTAGGTGCCCGTGGTGCCCGGAAAACTCGTCACAGGAAAATTGGTCAACGGAAAATTCGTCACTTTTGGCCAAGTAGGAAAATTCGGCAATTATCGAATAAATATCGATTGAAAATAGATTTTAGAACCGATTTTACAGGAGATATACTTGTAAATACGGGGCTACCCCCCTCCCCAGTGAAGAACATTTTTTAAAATTATTTTTTGGTACTTGTGCAGTTTTGTGTGTTAAGAATGGCTTTCTAAATAATCCGGTTCTTTACGAAATTAAAGTTTTGGACCGGGTTATTCTTTACAACGTGAATAGTTAACAACTGAAAGAAGAATTTCTTTTTTTAAGTATTAAATAAAGTTGTTAGTTAAAACAAGTTTTAGGCAAAATGAAAAAAAACCCACTGAATTACAATTTTGCTTTTTTAAATACATGGAAATTTTCTAAGAATTTAAAGCCAGTTTAAATGACTTTTTTACTCATAGTTTATAAATTCCTTTCAAGTTTTGCACACGAAGTAATTGATTTGTTTACGAATAAATCTAACTGAATTATGATGGATTTCATCTCGTAACTTAATTACGAAACAGGCTTGAAATAATAACAATATTTAGACAACGATTTTTTACATGGGGAGAATGAGGGGGGTGCTTTGTTAACTATTCTGTACTTTCACCTAACAATTTAATAAACAAAAGATATCGTAAAAATTTGATTTAACTTGAAAATCTTATCTAAAAAATAGCCCGGTTCGTAAACTGCACAAGTACCAAAAAATAATATAAAAAATGTTTTCCACTGGGGGTGGGTAGCCTCGTATTTACAAGTATATCTCCTGTAAAAACGGTTCTAAAATCTATTTTCAATCGATATTTATTCGATAATTGCCGAATTTTCCTACTTGGCCAAAAGTGACGAATTTTCCGTGCCCAACTTTCCGTTGCCGAATTTTCCTGTGACGAGTTTTCCTAAATTCATTGCATCATCACGATTGTTTTTATCGACTAATTTTCTCTGTTTGTCGCAGTTGTCAAATTAATCGAAGTATTTTGTTTCTGTTTTGCAAATAAAATTTATTCTAACAGATAAAATTGTATTTTTGCTGATTATGTTGAAAATATTGAAAACAGAAAATAAATTAATATTTGAAAAAAGAATTCAAACAAATTATTAATATTTTCAAAATTAACCACAGAAATCAGTAAACATATATATATATGCATATTAATCGACATTTTCAAAATATTACGAAAAAATCAGAAAACAAATTTTTATTTACACAAATTTGCACGTGACCGCCCTTTTTGGGAGCTAAATGCTTCAATATACCAACAGCTTTTTTCCAGATGTACCAATCCAGTCAGTTTGCACGATTAGCGCTGAATATTTTTGTAGATATCCACTTCCTTAGAAATGAACCCTAATCCTAACCGTAACCATTTTCTTCCAATTTTCAAAATGGAAAGAGAAGCTGAATGATATGATATCATCCTCCCAGTCATTACTATTTTTAAGGCATTGCCGTTAGTGAAGTATCAATCATGAGATCATAATACCATCCTCGCAAAGATTACAATTGCGCCATTGTAGCGTTGGTAAGTAGATACGAGCTATCACTTCAATCTAAGCCTGTTCAACTTCGCTAAATAAAGAAATAAATCGAATACGATGATGATAGAATGGATGAGACTGTAGTTTGTAGATGTAGAACAGTTGAGGTAGCAGAGTCAGTTCACAGACGAAGGCCAAGGAAAACATTGGAGGAAGTGATAAGGATGGGCTTGAAACAAAGAGGGATAATAAATAAAAACCTCGACAGAGATAGGTTAGTTTTAAAGTCAATTTCTAAAAGCCGGTCAACACATGGACCGAATACGATGGTGATAGAATGGACGAGACTGCTTAAGTTATGGGATGAAGTGATAAGGATGGAGTTAAAACAAAGAGGGATGATAAATAAACACCTGGTCAGAAATAGGTTTGTTTTAAAGCCGCACCGAAGAGCTGTGATACAGCGAAACAATCAGTATGTGTTTTTGTGATAAAAAGTAATGATATTTAATCAATCGTGTTTGTTATTTGTCTGTTTTTGTAATTTACGGAGAGAAATTGTAGCCGGTCTACGCAGACCAATCAACACGGTAAGTTCTACGATGTGCTTGCTTTAAATCTGCTTGATTATTTTCCGTAATTTTTACTGATAAGTAAGTATATCCATACGTTTTCCTATTATTTTATTTATAATTGCCATATATTGCAATAAAAATAAGCACCCCTAAGTACAACGGGCAATACGAGAGAAAAAAAGACTCTCTCTCTCTCTCTCTTATGTTTTGTGGTGTTTGTTTTTATGTGTTGTGGGTCGGTTCAGAACCGTTCAAGCTAACCCAACTAACTATCTTTTGGTTGTATTTCTTTTTTTGTGGCCTAAATTTCTTTTTAATAAGAATGTGTGATGTCTGACAATTTATGTTATGACGACTTGTGTTTTTTTTCTATCTATGACTTGATACACGAGCTGTAATACAGCGAAACAGTCAGTATGTGTGTTTTATTGATGCTATGTTGCATCCTTGTGTTTGTTTTACAAGTACTTCATTCTGCATAATCTGAAACACACACACACACATATATATATACATACACACACACACATATATATATATATATATGTGTGTGTGTGTGTATGTGTTTCAGATTATGCCGAAAAAGTGAGATTATAAATGCAAATAATTGATATAACAAATTTTTTTATTTAATATATATACATATATATATATATATATAGAGAGAGAAAGACAGACAGACAGACAGAGACATAGACAGAGATAGAGAGATAATACATAGATAGAGCGATTTAGTCGTTTAACAGCCAAATTAGCGGACATGAAGGTTTCACATCGAGTAAAATCAGGCGCCATCTTGAATACGGCGGGGTTACAAGACTCCGAAGTATCTATAAAAATATAAATAAAAGCGTTTTAAAATACACACAAACAGTAATGTAATTATATAGCCTACAGATTCCCCCCGAGGATGAAACGCGGAGGCCTCATTGTAGCTTAATTGTCATAAATATATTTTTATAGCTTACTATATGTATATATATATATATATATATATATATATATATATATATATATATATATATATATATGTGTATCGAGGCAGCATTTTTTCTTTAAGACACGTATTATTAAAAATAACCGACAATTTTTCATCAGCAAATTTCCTTCCGAGATTAAGATTTTAATCCGGAAAATTAAAATAACCAGACAAAAATTGTCGGTTATTTTTAATAATATATATATATATATATATAGAGAGAGAGAGAGAGAGATTTGTACGTTTTGTTTTTCTTTTTCTCTTTTCGCGCGCTAGATTGTCGATCAAAGAAATATTGACGCCGTTGTGAATCAAGTCGTCGCCAATAAACCCCTCCCTCTCTCTCCGCTGGGTGGATAAGGGTTGATTTAAACCGTCTTTCCAGTGCGCGCTCTCTCTTTCTCTCTCTCTCTCTCTCTCTCTCTCTCTATATATATATATATATATATATATATATATATATATATATAATATGTATATGATCTTCTCACCCCCCCCCATTCTGTTAGTTTATCTATACTCACACCCTCTTTCTCCTTTCAAATTCGCGGGGTTTTTTTCGCGCCCGTATTTCCGTCTTTTGCCATTTCTCAAAGAACGTGATCTTTAGGTAAGTCGAACTTTTTTTTCCTCTTAAAACTTTTCATTTATTCTTCGATTTTCGGTAAAGTACTCTTAACCTTAATTTGAGTACTTTAAAAATATTTCATTTTTTTAAATTCATTTTTTTGTAATAAATCCGTCGAACCTAACTCATAGCACTTTCAAAATGTAATATTTTTTGAGAATATTCTTTCTCATAAAGCGTTTTCCAAATTTTTTTTTTGAAAATAAAGTCCTCTCCCGAAAATGTTTTCCCAAAATGAGCTTTCAAAAAATAAAAATAGTTTTTTAATTTTTTTTATGGAATATGATTTTTAAAAAGGCTGAAAATGTTTTCCAAAATTAAAAGTGCTATGAGAAATCCTTTAATTATATATTCGTAGATAGACATTTAAAAAAAAATAATCCGCTTAATTTATTCATCGCATAACTGATCTCTTTCTCTTAAAACTTTCATTTTATTTAAAGGTCAGTTATTTTACCTATTGAATTCATGTTTTTGGTGCCTTGAGTCTGAGTTTTCCCTCACTGGTAGATGCAACTAAATACGGACATGAAAGGCGTAATGTTAATTGTAAAAAACAAAATTTGTTTCTTGAGAAATTAATTGTCTATTTTTTGTGTAAATTTCGATTTTTGAGTTGTTAAATCGGGAGGTTTCACATCGAGTAAAATCAGGCGGGTTTACAAGACTCCGAAGGATCTATAAGAAATAGCATACTTTAAAACAATCAGGTAATTATTGTTCGAATACAAAAATCCAATTAAGGGCCGGCTAACTGGCTAGTGGGCAGTGCGCAAAACCAGTTTGGGCTTTTTATGGCCAAATGTCACGAATTTGGTGTGTTTTGGCCATCGAAAATTCCGTTTAAGGCTTAATGTATCTGTTCTTTTGTCATGATACCATCATTATCGTAAAATTATTTTAAAGAAAATACAGTTAGGAAAAAATCCATTTATTTGGGTTTACTTACTCATTTATGATGGGTAAAAAAGTAGCCGATTAATTTTCTGCCAATTTGGTTGTGATACGACTATTTATCTGTCGCTCTATATCTATCTAGATAGATATATAATGGTATATTATAAAATCCAGTGGAGTTATAGATAGATAGATAGATAGATAGATAAAATAATTTGATAAAATAATTTGATAAAATAATTTTTGGCACATGTTCGTCTTTTCTCACAGTCCGTTTTTCACAACTTTTTAATGACCAGTTTTTTTTCTTTTTTCGGTGTACACTTACCTATCAGGCTGCTAGAGAATTCCGGGGTTTTTGGAAAAAAAATTCAAATATTTTACATTTTAGGAGCGGGGATCAGTTTCCAATGTTAATTCAACGTAGACTGATCCCCCACTTTTTGACCATCTCAATTTTTTTAAAAGTCTTTTTCGGTGTACAATTACTTATCATGTCAGTAGAGAATTCCGGAGTTTTTGGAAAGAAATTTCAGAAAATTAAGATTTTAAGACGGGGGATCAGTTTTCAATGTAAATTCAACGTAGACTGATCCCCCTCTTTTTGACCATCTCAAATCTTTAAAATTCTTCTGCTGCTTACAAGTACCTATCATGTCGCGAGAGAATTTCGGGGTTTTTGGAAAGAAATTTTTTAAAATTGAGATTTTAAGACCTAAAAAGTTGTGAAAAACGGACTGTGGGAAAAGACGAAGAAGACTGATCCCCCGTCTTAAAATGTAAATTTTGTTAATTTTTTTTCTCCCAAAACTCCGGAATTCTCTCGCGACATGATAGGTTATATTGTAAGCAGAAGAAGAATTTTAAAGATTTGAGATGGTCAAAAAGAGGGGGATCAGTCTACGTTGAATTTACATTGAAAACTGATCCCCCGTCTTAAAATCTAAATTTTCTGAAATTTCTTTCCCAAAACTCCGGAATTCTCTACTGACATGATAGGTAATTGTACACCGAAAAAGACTTTTAAAAAAATTGAGATGATCAAAAAGTGGGGGATCAGTCTACGTTGAATTAACATTGAAAACTGATCCCCGCTCCTAAAATGTAAAATATTTGAATTTTTTTTCCAAAAACCCCGGAATTCTCTAGCAGCCTGATAGGTAAGTGTACACCGAAAAAAGAAAAAAAAAATGGTCATTAAAAAGTTGTGAAAAACGGACTGTGAGAAAAGACGAACATGTGCCTAATTTTTAAATTTTGTATTTAATTTTTGTATTTACTGTGATTTTCCTACATATTCTGAAACACACACACACATTGTATATGTATGTATGTGTGTATGTGTATATCCTGAAGAGGAAACGATTGTCGGATAATATTTGAACTTAATTAATTAATATATATATATCTTTTTGTCCTCGTGGCAAGCGTCTTTTTTTCTCATCCCCCTCTCTCTATTTCTTATTTCCCCTCCTGTCTGTTATTCTCACACCCACACACTCTCGTTCTTTATTTCGGTACATCTCCTTGTCCCTTTACAATTTGGCGCTCTTTTTTTTCGCGCTCTTTTACCATCTTCGCCATTTCCCAGAGCTGGTGTAACCGTAAGTTCTTTTTCTTAAAAATGTTCATCTGTTTTCTCTCTATAATTTAAAATCCGACATTCCACATATTTTTAATTGTCTATTATACCAAAATCTTAAATTACTCTTAAACCTGAATATATGTATTTCATCTTGTTTTTCATTCATTTTTGAGATATAATCATTAATAAATCCTTTAAGATATTCGTAGATAGACATTTAAAAAAATGTAATCCACTTAATAAATTATTTATCGCATAGTTTCATTAACTTTGATCTTTCTCTTAAAACTTGCATTTTTAAATGTAGACCTTTCACTGCTATTGAGAGAGAATTCATGTTTTTTTGGTGCCTTGTATCTAAATTTTTCCCTCACGGGTAGGGCATGAAACACGAATGACGATTTAATCGACTAGAATGCATTTTGGTTTCTAAGTCAGCCATTTTGTTAATAGTTAAAAAAGAGGTAAAAAAATGCAGAATAACGGCAGGCTAGTGGGCTGTGCTCAAAACCAGATTGGCCTTTTCACGAATTTGGTGTGTTTTTGGACATCTAAAATTCTGTTTGGCCTTTTTAGTTGTTAATATTCTGGAGTTCACTTAGGCGCGACCAGGCGTATCGCAAAATTGAAAACTAACACAAACACTTCGCTAAAAAGGAAGACAACACAGAAATATTTTTTTAGGGCATCTTTTACGAGACTCAGCAGAGTAAAAACGCTAAAAAAACAAATATACAACAAATAAAAGTAACTGTAAGCTGTAAAAGTTAGTTTCAAACTTGCATGTGCTATTTGGTTGTATTTTAAACCCGTTTGCAGTGCTATTTATTAGAAATTTAACTCCAACACACGGTTTTCGAAAAATTCAAAATGGCCGCTCTACGTAATAATATAGAGGGAATGGCCGGCATTTTCCGTTGAGAAACTAGATGTTTTAAAAAACAAGGAATTTTTTTTAACATCTAATAAAAAGCCATTTATACTACGTAAAAATACAAACAAATTACATAGGTAAGTAGAAAAATGTCTATTCTAGACATAAGTCAACTTTACTTGTTGCAAATTTATGTTTTTAAACTCTTTCTCGTTCTTTTTTTCGACCCCGTTCGCGCCTCTGCTGAGCGTCGTAACATATACCCTTTTTTTAAATAAAAACATGTATAATACACGTGTCACTTCACTAAAAATGAAGAACATATATATATATATATATATATATATATATATATATATATATATATATTTTAAGCCCTCCGTTCAGTCTAGAGAGACTATGGATACCCCTATAAGGGCTGGCTGCGCGTGTAATTATGAAGCAAGGGTTGCGCAATCCCTGACAACACCTCTCCTGAGTCGGCACTGGCAAGCAGTTCAAGACGACTGGAAACAATGCCGAGATAAACAGAGAGCACCTGGTAGTCCCAAATGGTCACCCATTTAATACTGGCCAGGCTCGACGTCGCTTATATATATATATATATATATATATATATATATATAGGGTATATGTTACGACGCTCAGCACAGTTGCGAACGGGGTCCAAAAAAAGAACGAGAAAGGGTTTAAAAGCATAAATTTGCAACAAGTGAAGTTGACCTGCGACGAGAATAGATATTTTTCTATTTACCTATGTAATTTGGTTTTATTTTTACGTATTATGAATGGAAAGGCTTGCACAAAATTCAATTCAAGTTCTTTTTTTGGACCCCGTTCGCGCCTCTGCTGAGCGTCGTAACATATACCCATTATTTTTATTATTGGCCAGTTTGTCCCAATCCAGATTATATATATATATATATATATATATATATATATATATATATATATATATATATATATAATCATTCGGGGCAAAACAATCTCTTTCTGTCTCTCTCTGTAAGCGTCAAAATTTTTCAAGATAAGATAAGACTGAAACAATTATTCTGGATTAAAATAAGGAAAATGCAGACTATTCAATTGTCCGCCAATGTGAAACGAACCCAATTTTTTTAGACAGTACAGAACAAAGCCTCTCCCCATGTTAAGAATGGCTTTCTAAATACTAATTTCATTAACCCTAACTCTACTGCAGAAGTAATTTTTGTTTTGTTAATTGAAGAAAAATTTCTATGTGCCTTTTTATCACACGTGAAAATTGTTTTATTTTGTATTTTTTTAAAAACTCCTATCTATCCTTAAACAATCAATTCATGGAATTTTTTTAAATAATTGAATCACAAAAGAAATAATCGGTGTTTTTTTAACAAAAAAAAATACCCATTTATTTTCGTGCAGACGAAAAAATAAATGGGTATTTTTTTTTGTTAAAAAAACATTCATTTATCGTCCGCACTGATTTTGGCGATTTTTTTTGTCCTTGTCCGTGTTTTTAACGAACCCGACACCTGAAAAAATGGACGGTCAAAGTGGCATAACTCTAACTTCCTTGCATAAATTCAGTCTCAAGTTATCTCCCTTGTTCGAAAATGGCGGTTTGTCCACCCAAATTGCCGTTGCACCAATGTATGAGCGGGATATTTTATATAGTTCCTATCTCTGTGGTCCCTCCTTGCTTTTCTTAATCATTTTTTCTGTAACCTCCTTTGATGTTCATATTTTTTGGGACATGTTGGTATTTTTTTTACTATCCATCCCCAGCGCAGTTTACCACTTAAAAAAGTTCAAATCCTACTTTTTTTGTGCAAATACATTTAAACAGCCTAAAAAAACATCCGCAAAGAAGGAATTAAAAAAAAATGAATATTTAAGATTTTAGCGTGGGGGATCACTTTTCTTTATAAATTTAACGTAAAATGAGCACCCATTTCCTGGCCACTTAACATTAAACGAGACATGTAACCGACTTGAGTTTCTAAGTCGAGACTGGAGATTTTCCTAGTTAGCTATTTCATTTGTTTTTTATTTTTACGTTTTCATTAGACATGAAAAAAAAAAATTCTGGGCACGGTCTTGTTTTTTGTTAGCCTTGTTTCGGGTTCTCGTTGTGTGTGTGTGTTTTTTTTTTTTTACCGGGACTCATAATCAGAGCGACTGGGGTTAGGGTTAGGGCTGGGGTAAGGGTGGGTTTAATAAACACGTAGAAATTTAGCCAATTTAGTTTTGTGGGTTTTTTTTAGGGTGGGGGGACTCAAGTCAAAGTTTGCCCACCCCCTCCAAAACAAACACGAAAATCGCTAAATTTTTACGTGTTTTTATTAAAAACTCAAGTCGGTTACATGTCTCGTTTGACGCTAACTGGCCAAAAAAAATGGGTGCTCATTTTACGTTACATTTATAAAGGAAAGTGAACCCCCACTCTAAATTTTTTTTTTAATTCCTTCTTTGCGGATATTTTTTTAGGCTGTTTAAATGTATTTGCACAAAAAAAGTAGGATTTGAACTTTTTTAAAGGGTAAACTGCGATGGGAATGGATAGTAAAAATTTACCGACATGTTTTTGATGGCTGGTTTCTAGCGACTTTTTTTTTAAAACACTGTAAGGTCCCTTAGACTGTCTCGGCTGTTTTTTCTCTCTGATGTAGATTTTTTAAATATTGAAAATTGAGACATGAATTATTAGTTCAAATTAAAAAAGGCAAACAAAAAAGGAGGACAAGTGCAGACTGTATCCCTTGTTTGGCAATTTGCAGCAAAGTCATCACATCTTAAAAGACAGGCAGTTTTTTTAATTATTTTCATTTTGGATGCAGTAAGAGTTAATATTCCCTTAACAAAGGCAATGTGGGTTACTGCTTGCCAAATATTTCCTTTGGAAATTTGAAAAGTGTGGATTTTGTAAATGATTCTAGTTTTCATATAAAAAAAAATTGGCTGACAATGTAAGGAGTTTTTTTTGCTTAGCAAAACTGTGGCTTTTGAAATATGACAGACTGTTTGAGTGTATAAATGATCATCACACTAAAATCTAATATTGGGTAAAAAAAAATTAGCGACATAATCGGTAAATTTAAATGCAAACACAAGTGTTAGGTTTTTTTTTTTTACTGTGGTGATCATTTTTTACGTTAAATTTATATGGTAGGTACGTGCAAAATCCATGGCCGATTCCCAAAATGAAAATTTTTTTTGACCCCCCCCTTTACTTAAAAATACACTAAAAATCAGGAAATCAACCAATTTTACTGAAATTTTCAATATTTATTAATCAACAATCACGGAATATAATGAAACCATTATTTTTTTTTAAATCTTAGTGAAAATGTATTATTTTTTAAAAAGAAAATACACCTTTACTAAAGTTATATTTTTATATATTAATAAAAAAAATGCATGATTTTTTAACTGTTACTTATGTAAATAAAGGATCGTAGATGTTAACAATTAAATTTTTTTTTCAAAATATTTCGTATATATTACGAAAAAGGCCAGTAAATACCGTGGTTATAAAATCACTATAACTCGAAGAAAAATTAATTTTTTGAATTAGCGATATTATTATTGAATAAAGCATTGTTTAATCAATATTTTCACCCAAAAAATAATATAATTGCAAAAAATATTTCATGTGATTTTAATGATTAGAGTTTTTGGAAAAATAAAAAATGCGACATAATTATATTTCTCTTTCATAGAGGAACGTGACATCATCAGCGCAAGAAATTTTTTTTATAATCTTAAAAATAAACCAAACATTGACAAATTTGAGATCCAGGAACCTTACGAAAAAAAGAATTTTAAAAATTGAATAATTTCTACTAACGATGAACTTTCATTAGTATGGTAGGCCCGTTCTGTAATAACCAGGTGGGATTAGCAATCACTCACTTTTACAGCGCAATTTTTTTTTTTTTTTTTTAGAGATTCAACAATTTCGTTCATTTCACAATTTATCGTCAATTATTTGGAAAGATTTGTATTTGTTTTGTCTTTTTTTTCATTAATAAATATTTCAGTTTAAAACAATTATTTATTAATAAATAAAGAGAATTCAAACATGACATTTTCTTTCAAAATTGAATTCTGTTTATCAATAAATAACTGTTTTAACTTTTTTTTCAATGAATAAATTGTCAGTGTAGTCATTGACTTTAATTTACTTTTTCACACTTAAAATAAAAAATAAAAACCACTTTATTTTTAAAAGAATCAATGTAATTTATCGTTACGACACGTTAAGAATAAATCGAGTAACTAAATTTTAAATCATGTAAAAAAAAATTGATAAAATTGACGCAGTTCGTAACGTAAAAATATTTTTAACATTTAAAAAATAGTTTTATTTCAAATTCTAAGGAAAAACATTGGTAAACAGACTTCATCAATAATTTCAGAGTATTACGAAATTAAAAACTGAACCTTTTCAGTTAAAAATAATTGCGTACACTCACAAATAATTAAATAAGCATTTCCTTGTTTATTATAACAAAATAAGGGTACTTAAATTTGTTTATAACCTTAAAAAGAATAAAGAAATTAATGGATAATAATTTTTCAACTTCTATAAACTATTATTACATTTTTATATATAAAGTTAAAATTGATAAATTATGACATTTTTTGTCTTCCATATATTTTGCATGCTATGTCATTTTGTAAACAACGTCCTTTTCCGCTGAACTTATGGTGGATTTTACTCATTTATCACATTTGAAGGGCTAATTTTGCTAATTTTTAGTCAAACGTGGGATTTTTTTTTTTTAATTCAGTGTCTTATGACTTTAATTTAATAATTATCTTTGAAATAGTTCCCAAAAACTTATATTTATCTTTTAAGGGATTTTTACAATTAATTTTTTCAAAGTTCAAAATTCATTGAATTTTTGGGGTTTTTGACCGTCGTAATTACATATTTCATTATAATTTATTTTTCACACGTAAATATGCAGTTTTTTTCGTTTAGAGATTAAGTTTAGGCTTTTATCTTTCAAACACAATCAAAGTTTACACGGAAACTAATTAAATAATTAATGATAAGCGCTTTTTAATAAGCATAGTCCGTACAAGAAGCCGCCATGTTTGCACGTACCTATTATATGGTAAAGTGATGATCTCCGACTAAAATTATTGATAAAAATATTTAGTGACATAAAATGGTCCGTAAGAAATGCAAGTAAGCGCCAAAAATTAGCTTAAAAAAGTATGTCGAGTACAAAAACTGAAAACAAGTTTCTTGCATAAAAATAAGTTTCTCTTTTGTGATCGTCGCAGCGCTGGCAGTAAGGATCCGTCCTCACTCTGTCTCAGGTTGTTGAGGTAACTTAAGCCTGGCGCCCAACTCCAATGATAACGGATCTCGGCACATGTTCGTCTTTTCTCACAGTCCGTTTTTCACAACTTTTTAATGACCAGTTTTTTTTTCTTTTTTCGGTGTACACTTACCTAATTCCGGGTTTTTTTGAAAAAAAATTCAAATATTTTACATTTTAGGAGCGGGGATCAGTTTCCAATGTTAATTCAACGTAGACTGATCCCCCACTTTTTGACCATCTCAATTTTTGTAAAAGTCTTTTTCGGTGTACAGAAAGAAATTTCAGAAAATTTAGATTTTAAGACGGGGGATCAGTTTTCAATGTAAATTCAACGTAGACTGATCCCCCTCTTTTTGACCATCTCAAATTTAAAAAATTATTCTTCTGCTTACCTATCATGTCGCGGGTTTTTTTGGAAAGAAATTTCAAAAAATTGAGATTTTAAGACCTAAAAACTTGTGAAAAACGGACTGTGGGAAAAGACGAAGAAGACTGATTGATCCCCCGTCTTAAAATGTAAATTTTGTTAATTTTTTTTCCCAAAACTCCGGAATTCTCTCGCGACATGATAGGTTAGGATAGGATGTCTCTCACCAGTACACTACTGTGGATAATGACAATCATGCGAGCGGTTCTTATGCCCCTCATTCCATATATGCTATGCAGTGTCACAGACGCGGGTCAGGACGCCTGAAGACTGGTGGATGTTAAAGCCGCCCGTCTCTGTAACCTGCTGTATCCAAAATGATAAAAATTATCAATCCTCATGCTGCAAAAAAAACTAACCAAACCTTCGTGGGGTCTTAGTTACCTCCCCTGTGTCATTCTTTTCCCCCCCTGTGTCATTCTAATATTATACGACTGAACCGAGTAAATTAGAGTCAATATATATATACGACTTTTCGCAGGCGAAATGACCGACAATCCTAATTTCTGAATTTTGCAATTTTTTTAATTATTTTAATTTCGAACACTTAAAAATCGATTTTATTTGCTTTAAAATTTTTTATTCAAATTAAAATCAAAGTTTTTTTGTTTTTTTAAGGTTTCGAGAGAGCATGTTAACAAAGGTAATGACAAAAATTTTCAGTTTTTTTTTTAACGGCAAGAACGCAATAATAACCCGAAGAATATGGTTTATAAAAAGTTCGTTTTTTTATAAAGATATATATATCTCTAACTGTATGACAGGTGAAAATGTGGAAGGATGAAAATGATAGACAGAAAAGGGAGGTAGGCTTAAAAATAAAGAAGGATCAAATAGAATCATATAAAAAAACAATGAGAGTGTGGTATCATAAAACTAGCGTAGGGTTTTTAGTTAAGGTATGAATGAAGTATGAACGAAATTAGGGTAAAGGCAACTTGAGACTTGGTGGGGAACCGATCTTAGTGGGTTCATTAGTATCGTATTTCGCGGGTGAGTGCATTCACCCGTGTTTTACGGCATGGATTCAGCAGATTGGACCTTTCCATGATCTGACGGAGCTGTCACTCCTCGGAAGGATGGACACAAGGTACCTGGGGTTTTGACTTTGGATGATACCGCTTCTGTTGCCTTTTAGAGATTAGAAGGGTCGGGGTTAAGGGTTAGGCTAATGGTTGCACATTGGTGACTATGTGATGAGTGGAATAAAATATCCGCGTTTGTTGTTGAGCGATCGAGGTGGAGTTCCCTCATCTTGAGAATGCCAGTGGACTCCACATGGGTTATGTGATGACCAGAGAGGCAAGAAATCAATGCTCTCTATGACCGCGTTGTGGGATAGTCTTTTAATTGTTGTTGTCTATTTTTTCTTTTTTCATGTTGTCGATCGCCCACAAGTACCAACAGGGGAGTGGATTCATCCTGCATCCGGATTCTGACAAGTTGCTGCCCGATAAAAATGAAAAAAAGCTGATTGCAAGGACAACGCGGATATCTGAAAGGTAAGAAGATTTTTTTCCTTGTTTCCACAACGGAATATCAAGGCACCCCCTCAATAGAGAGCGTCAGTCAGGGCCAGGAGGAGAAATTAATTAGTTATCTCTCATAATTTAGATGAATTTGAAAAAAAAAAAGACCCAGATGTCCAGGATGAGTTTTGTCGGAGAAAATAAGTTCCTTTCTCCAGAGTTGGAATAGCGTTGTCTGCCAAAGAAGACAGTCTGGTGCTTGAGCAAAAAAAAAAAAGAAGCTTTTTTTTTCACCACCAATGGTCGGATTCCCGCTTCCGCCCATTCCAATTTTTCAGATTTAAAAAATAAAATTTAATAAAAGACATTAATTTTAAAAAAATCTAAACAAAAATTATATATTAATTTTTTTTTTTGTGAAAATGTCTGTCTCACTGAGATTGTTCAGATTGCATGCAAGCTTTTGTAGAATTGTGCAACACAGTGATTTTTATTTGTCTACCTCTATGGAGGCCGCATGTCTAACCCTCCAGAAACTCCAGCAAATTGTTGGATAGCATAACTGGATGGAGAACGTCCCGCTATTATACTTTAGTTCAATTGAATCTGTGTACCTCTTGAATTCCCCCTGTGTGTCATGAGTAAATTGCAGAAACATGTTGCAATTTGCAGTCGGTGTGCCACCTGTATAAATCACACTGTTACTGGAAACGGACTGCTTGCCACAATTTCCTGCTTGAAGATGACATCAAATTACAACTATCCATACACTAATCTTGTATACAAAAAACATGGCACACACCAAAAATACTTCTGAACTGAATTTTTGATCACTACGCCCCATTCCAATTCAAATTTTTACAATTAATTTGTTTTAAAAATATTTTCCTCGAGTGTTTTGTTTTTAAAATCTATATATATATTAAAAATTAGATAGGATGGATTAAGCTGGGTTTCCCCTATCCGCCATTTGAATGAAAGTTGTACTTGTTTGTTTTGTCCAAAATGAACAATTAAATTTAAAGTTATCCACCATAAAGGAACAAAAAAAATATCATTAAGGCAATGATATTCCACCTTTGTTTTCAATAACTGCTACGACTGCAGGATTTCGCTCTTGACCAGCTTTGCCAATCCTGCATAAAAAAAACAGGCTTTTTGATACCAGCCCTGTCGGCGGGGCCGCGACCCCCCCCCCCCCCAAAAAAAAAAATGGGGCCAAGTGTTTTCCGTGGGTGGCGACCCGTGGCCTGGTTGCCTAAAGTCACATGACCTGCAACACTCCACTTCGGCTAGACGGAAGGTCGGAGAGGCCTGATCCGATCAATCGGCTAGTTTCCAACTACCCCGATCCAATAATAAAAATTGCTAGAAGGTGGTGGCAATGTTTTGTGAGAGACATGACCGCAACATGGCGGCTGTGTGCCCCGGACGTTTCACTTAGAGAGATCGATGGTGCTTGTGTGATCACGATCGGGTTGAGTATATATATATACCATTGCTGTCCCTTGGCAATTTCCCATAGTGGGCTCCGTGGTGGGTGGGGAGCAGAAATGGTGAATCAATAACTTATGGCTCCTAAAAATTGTCCTGGGAGCTCCATTCATAATCGAAAAAATAATTTCGTCTCACATATATCCTGGTCGAGGTAGTGAAAAAATGCACATCAGTAACTAAAAACTCTCCTTGTGCACCTTGGATGAAATCAAAGAGGAGCCGGAGCTAAAAGAATCTCTATCCACATATGTGATGACTTTTGATACCGCAAGGTCGAACAGTACATTCCTAATCCTCTTCGGTGCTACAGGACATCATGGCAAACAACCCTGACCACACATGGGCAGATCTGCGAAAAGAGGGGCATTTCTTTTTTTAGGAAGCTAGGAAGATGGTTGACACGTGTCCCCAGTAGACAAAGAAGAAAACAAATAATATAAAAAACTGATAGAACGCTTACTTCAGCTGGGACCGAGAGACTGGCCAGCTTTTTTCAAAATACACTCAGAAAAAAGAACCTAATAATAATACAAGTGCAACCCAGACCTCCTCCTCAACCGGTTGCCGCTAAAAAACAGCAGGCGGAAACCCATATTCTTACTCAACCGATTGTGGTTGCCGTTCAAAAAGAGGCAGCTACCCTCTCACCCCCATTCCAGATGACCCACCACACAGATCAAACCAACCCGAATGAAAGAGAAAAAAAAAAGATCATCAGATAAAAAAAATTCTGAACCTGAGAAAAAAAATGGAAAAATCAGCTCGGAGGCCCAATCAATGTATGGAGATAAAATAATACCATGGAACGTAAGAGGCACTAAAGCCAATTCTTATGAGAATGTTCCCAGCTACAAGAAACATTTCTCGGGCAAGATAATAGTGCATAAAAAAAAATACAGTTTCGCAGAGGGACTGATCCATCAATTTTCATTGAAAGTGCATGGAGAGACTTTAATGTAACATACACTCAGACTGGGAAACCACCGGATGTATGTTCACAAGGGACCAGCCACACAAACACCGGGCACTGCGGCAGTCACAATAAAATGTTGAATACCTTCACTACTCGCACACACGCACACACATTTGTTAACATGATGTCATTTGGTCGTATTGACTGGAATACATACGCAGAGAGATACTCGATTAAAGACCCAAGAAAACAAAAAAGTGGTTTTACTTTCTGTTGTTGGGGCAGACACACATTCATTCTCCCTACGCGGACTCAGTGTATTCTACATGTGCCGCCAACAACCAGATCAATCAATTTCGGATTTTATCGCATATTTAAAAAAAAATAACAAAATTCTGCGAGTTCGATACCAGCCCTGTCGGCGCGAAACGGAGCCACGTGTTTTCCGTGGGTGGCGACCCGTGGCCTGGTTGCCTAAATGGTCACGTGACCTGCAACACTCTTCGGCTCGACGGGAGGTCGGAGAGGCGCGATCCGATCAATTTGCATCGTAGTCATTTTTTTTTCCAACTACCCCGATCGTTTCCACCCATTCCAGTTTATTATATAATAATAAGTGCTAGAAGGCGGTGGCATGGTCAATCAACTTGTGATAGACACATGACCGCAACATGGCTGTGTGCCACGGGTGCTTGTGTGATCACGATCGTGTTGAGTATATATATATATATATATATATACCATTCCTGTAGCCCTGTCTTGTCAAGGCATTTGGTTTCCCCCTTGGCAATTCCCATAGTGGGCTCCATGGTGGGTGGGGAGCAGGAATGGTGAACTTATAGCTCCTAATAGAACCACAAAATTGTCCTGGGAGCTCCATTCATAATCGAAAAAAATACTTTCGTCTCACATGACGCCAAAAAACTGGTCGAGGATGCAGATTTTTTTTTGCATACCAGTACCTAAATGTTTCAAAAGGAGTGATAAGGAGCCAATCTGTCCTTGTACAAAGAGGAGCCGGAGATCGCAAAAATCAAGATAGGCTATATATACTATCGAAAAGAATCCTCTTCGGTGCTACAGGTGCCAGATGGACCTCACATGGGAAAATGGGGAGAGAAAGACCTGCAAAAAAACTGTGGTGCTGAAAGAAAAGGAATTGACTGTCAAGTAAGCTAGGAAGATGTGTCAGAAGAAAACAAATAATATAAAAAACTGATAGCACGCTTACTTCAGCTGGGACCGGGAGATTGGCCAGCTTTTCAAAATACACTCAGAAAAGTATGAAGAACCTTAATACACACCTCCTCCTCAACCGGTTGCCGCTAAAAAAACAACAGGCGGAACCCAGACCTCCTACTCAACCGATTGTGGTTGCCGTTCAAAAGAGACAGAACGTCGTCCGAAAACACCAACTTGTCTCCATTCTGAGGGCACCCGACCCAAAACAGTCACTAGTCCGCAAACACCAACTCTGACAGCACCAAATCCGACCTCCACCTTCACTGGTCTCATTCATTTCCTGTCCTCTTTATGGGGACTCCCCATCATCATGCAATGCAAAATAGGTCACATGATCATTTGGTACGTCTGATGTTTTTAAGTTTTTTATTTTCCACTACATGATGCCCCCCCCCGTGATCACATCTCACCTCGCATTGATGGCAGAGAGACACGACGTAAGCACGTGTCGCGGCATCCCGTCAACACTCACATTGTTTACAGACTGTACATGCGTTACCCTTCCTCGTCCCCAACGTGTAGTGCATAGAGCTCCCGACCCACACTTCTTCACCAACTCATGTTCGTTCTAGCAAGAGACTGACTGATGCGGCACTGACTCTTTGGTGAGATTCGGTGAGATTCGGCCTCTTTCTGGTTCGGTGATGCCTTTCCTCCCGGTCGATATGCAGCCAAAAAAATTGCCGGGTTCCCCACCTGGCACACAGCTGTAAAGTCGGAAGGCGGCACCATTATCCAGTAATATCTCCTCCACTGGCCCCTTCTCCAAAAACACTGCCTCCATGACTCTGCAGATTTCACTCGCGGTTTCCGCTCTCAACTACGCCAGCCAGATTGCCACTCCTGTACACTCTCTGCTCCACCACCTCTTTAACCGCCTCCTTTGTCACACTCGTGTTCACCTTTCTTGCCAGAAAAAGTGTCCTCTCTTTCCTAAAGTGGTGCATTTCATGCAGTTCTCTCGCTTCCTCACTAACGGCGCACACAGCCGCTGATCCTTCCTCGGCCTCGGGTCAGGGCATCTGCTCTAAAGCGGTCCAAACTCACGAATCAAGTCTCCCAAAATCCCGAGTCTTGTCCTTACATGTCTCCTGAGACTTCTGACTGGTGGCCGAGTCCGTTTCACTCCCCTCGAGCTCTGCAACATTTATGTGGGCATGGTCATTCCTTTTGCGTAGCCAAGCAGCATCCTCCACTGTTGCTCCTCCAATTTCAAGCAGCACACCGAGAGCCAGAGTGCTAAGCATCACACCAGATCACACCTTCTTTGCCCCGCCACCCCACCTCGCGCACAACATCCTCGGTCACTGTGTCATCCCAGCGGCCGCCTTCGCTGAGCCACCCGCAAATGGGGTAATGAAAGCTCTCTCTTAGTCAGTCCGTCTGAGATATCGGGCACCTCATTACCCTGTCCGAACATCAACGTCCCCTCCTTATTCCTTTTGCAGCTTTAGTCCTAGGGCCGTGCCATTTTCTAGTGGCTCAGGTGGCTTCGCAATCAATCCATATCTTCTAACACTTTTTCCTCGGACAGATTTCCTTCCTCGACCATGATTGTCATCAATATATGAGCTCCACCTCGGTATTTTTCCCCCAGCACTTTCAAAATTGCAGTCATAATTTTGGGTGCAGAACTGAGCCCAAAACCCAACCTTGTCAAAGGTCTGACCCTTGAACTTAAAACCAGCTGGTACCACCATAGCCTCTCGTCTATGTGTATCTTACTTCCTCGCAAACGTCGATACCGGTTTATCCAATACTGGCCTAACCTTCCGTTTGGTGGGCTGCACTACCGCCATGAGTGGTAGGACTCCGTCTGCTTCCCCGGACCCATGGTACCTTCAATCCACCTCGCTATCTCTTTCTCAAATTCAGCCCTTGTGTCACCATTCAGAGTACTTTCTTAGCACCCAACTTGATTTTTTAGTATTGGCGGCTCCCATTCCACCGTCCACTTTGCATATTCCTCGGCACATCAACCGCCCTCACACTGGTCGTTCCATGTCAAGATCCGTGGTCACCAACGTGAGCCGGCTTGGGCTCTCTTCCCGTTTGCGGTGACCTCCACTTGTGGTAATGCAGTCACTTGATAGGGGGGGGGTAGCCACTGGCGCTATGGCACCCTCTAATCGTTTCCCTGTATACCTTGCAGGTTCGGCTGATATGCCCAGTTAGGTTCTTGGCAGTCCCGTACAAAATGATGCCCCTGGCATCGAAAACATTTCACTGGGGCTTTTTTCCCGGTGACCGCCCCCACGAGAGATTCTCCTTAACTGCGGACTTCCCTCCCATCAGGCTTACACTCGCGGTTGCCTCCAACTGGTGACTCTTCTTTGTCAGCACCCTGGCATGGGTCAGCACGATCATTGTCAGTCTCTGCAGCTCTGTGTGGACACACTATCAGAAAGACCAGTCACAACAAAAGTCAGTGTCAAGGCTCATCCCTGCATAATCCCCCCAGTCCCGCTTCCGGCCCCTGTCCAGATCCTGCGCATTTTGCTATAGGCGTCGCTTTCTGTGAAAGCGGTCTTTTAGTCTTGCCTCTATCAAATCTGCGTTCAGCGTCGTCTTGTCAGCGTCATTCATTTCCAGGTAGACCGAAAGTGCATTTCCTTCCAAAAAATATAATGGAATCAATGTTGCCAGCCACATCCTCAATTTTCTTCAATTTAAGACAGCCATTGCACTACGTCTACGCCTTCAAACGTCACTGCTTAATTTGATTCTGTCACCCATCCTGTTATATGTAGGTAGGCCGCCGAAATAGCTTGTCGTCCGAAAAAACACCAACTTGTCTGAGGGAACCCAATTCCGACCCAACTTCACTCTTCTGACAGCACCAAATCCCACCTCCACCTCAATCCGGGATGAACCAAAAAGTGCGCTTTTTCGCATTGGTAGTACTTCCTTTCTATATATAAAAACCAGCCATTTGCTTTTAACTCTGTTCCATGGCCTTGTCTGGTATTACAGGTAAGTCTTATGTTTTATTTTCCACCACAGATCGCAGATAACCTGAGAGAAAAAAAAAAGGAAAAATCAGCTTGGAAGCCGCCAAAAAAAACCCAAGCCACCCCAATCAAAAAAAAAATGGAACGTAAGAGGCACTAAAGCCAATTCTTCTTATGAGAATGTTCCCAGCAAGCATTTCTCAGGCAAAATACAGTTCCGCAGAGTGATCGATAGTGCATGGAGTGGGAAACCACCGGATGTATGTTCACAAGGGACCAGCCACACAAACACCAGGCACTTCCGACTGGGGCGACAATCACAAAAATGACGTCATTTGGTCGTATTGACGAATTTTCGCCTGCGGGGGGGGGGGGGGGGGGGGGAGACTGGAATACATACGCAGAGAGACTGGAGTTTTTTTATTTCGAGGCGACCCAAGAAAAAAAAAAAAGCGGTTTTTACTTTCTGTTGTTGGGGCAGACACATTCTCCCTATGCGGAGACACTCAACTTCTACATGTGCCGCCAACAACCCAGATCAATTAATTCAATTTCGGATTTTATCGCATATTTAAAAAAAAATAACAAAATTCTGCGAGTTCGGAGAAACGCACTCGGCCCTGGAGACCAAAACCGAAACAAAAATTTTGTTTCAGGTGTGGCAAACGTTTGCCACAAAACCGGTCACATCTCACCAGCTTGCAAGAACAGAAAGGGCCGCAATGTTTTCACCAGTTCGGAGTTTGCAGAGTTCACAAAACGAAATGGTATCAGCATAGCTGTCGGGAGGAAAACAAAGCACGTTTTTTTTGCTGACATACCGACTCCTGCAGAGTGTTCTGGGCCTGCCATTTCAACCAAGGTGTACTTGCACATTGGGCCCATGCGGTTCAAGTCAGATCTCATCCGTGTATCATGGGATCAGTGTCTCTCTCAACCCCAAATTGGAAACAAATCCGAACCAAGGAGGCATGCCTTCAGACGCAACATCCCGGGAGGGAACTGGCCTAATTCCTTCGCAGAGGAGCCTGCCACAATGTTGACATCACCGGCCCTGCCACGACGAACTAGTTGTACAATCCTGACTAGATAGAACAAAAAAAATTGGCCAATCCTCGGTAAAAAAAAAGGGGTTATAAAAGGGCAGTCTACCCAGACCATCCTTAGAGGGGGGAGATGTAATACACTCAGATTGGGAAAACCACCGGATGTATGTTCACAAACACCCGGCGACTGGGGACTCACGTTTGTACGGCAGTCACAATAAAAGCAGACTGGAAGAGATTCCAAGAAAGACTAGCCGAGGATTGTATACCAAAATTATCTGCCAACCAAACAAAAAATGCCAAGCTGTCCGAACACACTGCCGTTCTGCTCTGAGAAGGTTCATAAATTCAAAAGAGCCAAAGCTCGGCGATTAAACATCGTTAAAAAATCTTGACACTACAGGCTCGCTGTACGTGGACGATTGCTGCCGGGCATCTGGTCGTAGGTGTGTCCTTTTTAGCAAGACAGATTTACCATGATATCCTCGATGTAGCTAACAAAAACGTCAATTTTCAGTGTTGGAATGATGAGTGTCGCAAACCCGTAACCGACATCAACTTTTTGATTCGTCACTAATTTTCTTCTGACACAGCGGTCCACCTTGTTTAGAAATTTTGTCTTCACATGTTTGACGATTTATATATAAATTATTTTTTTCCTTAATGGTGGATTTTCACAATTTTAATTTTTTGTTCTGTTTTTAAAACAAATTTTTTTTATTTTATACTGAGCCCATTTGCTCAGTACAACAGTTGTTGTATATCGCAATTTGTCTTATAATTTTTCTCATATGACAGTTGCTGCCTGGAGGAAAAGAAACACGAACATCACAGAAAAAGGTAAGAGTGTGAGCACAAAATTTGCTAGGAGGAGAGAGTAAGTGAAAAACTAGGGTAGTGGAATGAACGGGAGTTACATACAAAAAGGGAAATTGCATAGTAAAATAAAGATATGAATGAACATAGGGAAAGGCAACTTGAGACTTGGTGGGGAGCCGATCCATTAGCGGGTTTGTCGTTTGTTGGGTAAATTTGGGTAAATGCACTTACCCGGGTTTATGCGGCAGCTACAGATTCAGCAGACGGTTCCTTTCCTTGATCTGACGAAGCTATCAGACCTTAGAATGATGGATGCACGGTACCGGTTGAAATTCTTTGGAATGAAACGCTTCTGTTGCCTTTAGGTCGCACATTGTTGCGAATGAATATGTGATGAGTGGAACGAGAGAGCAGTCACTAGTAGCGTCCGGACAGTAATTGAGGAAGACAATTCATCCAAACGATTAACTAGGGGTGGAGAAGTGGGAGGGTGCCAGTCTTGGTCTATACTCTGTGCGGATTCCCCTAATTGTTACTTTGACCATGAATCACCAGCTCGCTCGGGGGGTCGGTCGGCTTCCCTTCACACGACTGCCCGCTGTCTCCATATATGTCTGCACTTTTTGCTTGTCTTAGTGGGGGTGGGGGATGTATCCTTGAGAGTCCCACATGAGCAATCACGAAGGACACTGGACTGACGCCTGATCCTCCTCATAGCCTGGGCTCCAAATCTTTCCCCCCTTGAACAGGTTATCTATATCGGAAGTACGTCTCATTCTCCTCATCCCTTTTTTAGTCACGATCGAGCTTGCAGAGGCTTCGTGTACTTGAACTCTGTCTATCACGGCTCCGTGACCTCCGCACAGTGTCCACCGGACCAGGTTTTATGGCATTGGTCACTGAAATTGTCCTCCCCTGACCTCTCGCCATGGCTCCATATGTTCTCTGGCGCTTACCTTAGGTGCCCATTTTACCAGGCAATCCCTCTAGCCGTACCAAAGTTATGGAAAAAAAATACCACACTGCGACCAGTTCCCACGATGGCCTTTTCCACCTTCATTGTCTCTGAGGGGAGGTCTGTCATTGGTCAGCCAGGACTGGAATGCCGTTCTCTCGCACCCGGCTGCCAAAATGAAGAAAATGTTCGAAGTATGGACGCATTCGAAACGCAGTGTTACTTCGAGGTCGCGAGTAAGTTTCTAAATTTCGTATCTGGCCCCTTCGAGGGTCCTTGTGTACAATTTGGTTAGCCTCCGGCAGCGCTGCTAAACCTCTGTTCCTTTGTCGACGTCTGAAATCTAATCCATGGGGATGATAGCATTCTCAGCCATGACCATGTAGGGAGTTCGCCAGCAGGTACGCTGCAAGAATGCAGTCCCCCTCATGGGATAGGGACGATGTGACTGACTCCTCACACTCTCGTCAGGTTCGCCCCTTCTCCCCCTAATCGTTTCAGGTACGATTATGTCTTCCTTTTAGTCATGATAGATTCCTTTTGGGTAGTCATGCCCAAGGTCTTTTGTTTTTTTTGTTTTTTTTTAATATTGTATTGCCACAAGTCGAATCACGTACAGAGGTGCCACACACATGGTAAGTAGAATTCTTTGCAGTCTCAATTCAAAACCAAATAAAAAATGTCAAACGATTGTGTCCGTTTTGTTTTTTGGGGGAGGGGTTTTTGCACTCGATTTTTTTTTTCAGACCTTCAAAATATAACATTCCAGTTTGCTCGGTCGGTAGGTAAAATCAACAAATTTTTTTTGTATCGGTTAGAAAATTACCAAACACTTTTTTTCCCCAGTTTTGCAAGATTTTCTTAATCAGAAATTTTTTTTTCAGGTTTGGGGGGGGGGGGGGGGGTACGTACCAATTTTTTGGAGGATGGGGGGGTACCGAACAATTGGTGGGGGGGGGGGACCAAGAGAAACCATTTTTTTTAAAGATGCACAATAACATTTGTGTGGGGGGGGCCTTCTTTGTTTTGAATGGGGGGGGGGGGGTCAGTGCATTTTTTGAAACCGTAACGGGCGGGGGATGTTGTACCGAACACTTTTTTTTATGGTGGTATTTTTTTTTTAGGACACAAATTTTTTCGGCTGGTGATGTTCCTGAAAAATCAAGGTTGAATCAGGGGGGGGGGGGGGGGGCAGTGCATTTTTTGAAACCGTAACAAAATTTTTTCCACCTTTGAATATTTTTTAAAAAATTTTTTTAAATTTTGTGGAGAGTGGAGGTACTGAACAATTTTTGTTTTCCAGTGAGTGGGTGTTTTTTTTGGAGGGGGGGGCTTCTTTGTTTGAAAAGGACTCATGGGAGGGCAGTAGGGGGGTTTTGAAACCGTTTTGTTTGGGGGGGGGGGGGATGGGAGATGTTGTACCGAAAACTTTTTTTTCCAGTTTTGCACAATGGTTTTCTTTTTCAGAATTGGAGTCATTTTTTTTTTCAGATTTTGTGAGGGGACCAGAGAAACCAGTAGGGGGGGGGGGGGTCAGTGCATTTTTTGAAACCGTAACGGGCGGGGGATGTTGTACCGAACACTTTTTTTATGGTGGTATTTTTTTTCGGCTGGTGATGTTCCTGAAAAATCAAGGTTGAATCAGGGGGGGGGGGGGGGGGGGCAGTGCATTTTTTGAAACCGTAACAAAATTTTTCCACCTTTGAATATTTAAAAAAAAATTTTTTTAAATTTTGTGGAGGTACCGAACAATTTTTGTTTTCCAGTGAGTGGGTGTTTTTTTTTTGGAGGGGGGGGGGGACCACATTTGTGTGGTTGTGGGGGGGGGCTTCTTTGTTTGAAAAGGACTCATGGGGGGCAGTAGGGGGGTTTTGAAACCGTTTTGTTTGGGGGGGGGATGGGAGATGTTGTACCGAAAACTTTTTTTTCCAGTTTTTTGCACAATGGTTTCTTTTTCAGAATTGGAGTCATTTTTTTTTTTCAGATTTTGTGAGGGGACCAGAGAAACCAGTAGGGGTGGGGGGGCAGTGCATTTTTTGAAACCAATTTTTCCACATTTGTACTAAGGGGGGGGGGGTAACGTACCAATTTTTTGGGGAGGGGAACCAAGAGAAACCATTTTTTTTTTGTTGGGGGGGGGGGGCTTCTTTGTTTAAAAAGGACTCATCGTAAACAAAAATTTCCCCACATTTTGAATATTTTTGTTTGGGGGGGGGGGGGGGTGGGGAAGCGGGGATTTTTTTCTTTAACTTGGGAGGGTTTTTTTTAATTATCTTTTTTTTGTGGGGGGGGGGACCAGAGAAACCAGTAGGGGTGGGGGGGTTTCCTGAAAAGGACTCCTCCATCATCTAGGAAGACGATTTGATGAATGGGGGGTGGCAGTGCATTTTTTTGAAACGGGGGGGGGGGGGTCAGACCTTTACCGAACAATTTTTGTTTTCCAGTGGGCCTTTGAAAAAGGACTCCTCATCAAGGAAGATTTGATTGGGGGGGGGGGCAGTGCATTTAAATTTTTTTTTTGGGGGGGGGATGTTGTACCGAACCCTTTTTTTTTCAGTTTTGCACAGGGGGGGGGGGGGGGGGTACCGAACAATGTTTTTTTTTTGGGGTGGAGAAATGGGGCGGGGGGCGGCGACAGGGAATTTTTTTGGGAACAAAAATTTTTCCACATTTGAAAAGAATCCCGAATGGTATTTTTTTTTTAAGGACAAATTTTTTCTTTTTCAGAGAGGGATGGAGGGCATTTTTTTCAGGCAGGGGAGGTCTTTTTTTTTGGGGGGGGGGGGCCAGAGAAACCAGTAGGGTTGGCGATTTTTTTTTTTGACTCTTTTTGGAGAGTGGTACCGAAAAAAGTTTTTTTTTGGGAGGGGGGGGGGGCAGGGCACGTTTTTTTTTGGGGGGGGGGGAGGGGGTGGTTGTACGAACACTATTTTTTTCCAGTTCACAATGGTTTTTAAAGACAAAATTTTTCTTTTTTGGGAGGGATGGAGTTTTTTTTTTCATTTCCGAGAAAACACACATTTTTCTGACAAGTGCGCGCAGAGTGCGCAGTTGTCTGTAAAAAATCTTTTTTTTTTGTACGGATAATAAAAGTTTTTTTTATTACTTGCGCATTTTATTACGTGCGCATCCTAACCGCAGTCATTCGCTGTTTAAATTTTACAATATAATCTCGTTTGTCCTTTATTTTTTTTTTGTGTTCGGAAATTGCATTTATTGGCGAAAAAACCGAAAAAAAAGACGGGGGGGGGGTTGAGTGGCGAAAAAACAAACCGGGGGGGGGGGGGAAAGGGGTCAGGGCAGGGGCGATTTTTTTTTTTGGGGGGGGGGGGGACAAAATTACCGAACAAATTTTTGTTTTCAATGAGCAAATTTTGAATGACTACGTTTTTTTTGGGGGGTGGGGGTGGTACGAACACTCTTTTTTTCCAGTTTTTTTTCACAATGGTGGGAGGGACTTTTCAGAGGGGGGTGGGGGGGTTAGAAATCTTTCTTTGTACCGGATAATAAAAGTTTTTTTTTTTTTACTTTCAGCTCCCGTGCGCATCCTGACCGTTGTCGACTTTTGTTTTTTTATTATACATTCGCTGTTGTTTTTTTATAAAATAAAAAAAATTTTACAATATAATTTTCTCGTTTGTCTTTTTTTTTTTTGTGCCCCTCCTTGTGTTCGGAAGAAATTGCATTTTTTTTTTATTAGGCGCTGCGAAACTGGGGGGATCTCGGGACCAACAACGAGGGAAAAAAAACGGTACGCAGAAAATTTTTTTTTTAATTTTTTTGTTCGGGGCGGGAAAAAAATGGCGGGGGGGGAAAAATTTCTTCCCCCCCCTCCCCCCTGCGGACCTCCCCCCCCCCCCCCCCCGAAGAAATCGAGAGCGAACAGGGTTAGGGTTGTTAGGGTTAGGGTTCGGGTTAGGGGTTAGTCTCGAATACGCCTTTACTACTGAGGTACCACGTTTCAGAAGTGCAGCCGGAGATATGTCGATACAAACTGAATACGCAAAACATCAACAAAATTTAGCGCGTTTTAAAGTTGATATCGCTTTTGTTTATAACTTCCACATTTATTCGAATTGTGCAACGAAACTTTGCACAGATTAGCGGAGTCACATCAGAAGTGCAGCTCTTGTACTGCCGGAGATATGTCGATACAAACTGAATACGCAAAACATCGACAAAATTTAGCGCGTTTTAAAGTTGATATCGCTTTTGTTTATAACTTCCACATTTATTCGAATTGTGCAACGAAACTTTGCACAGATTAGCGGAGTAACATTTTCTACTGAAGTACCAAGTTTCAGAAGTGCAGCTCTTGTACTGCCGGAGATATGTCGATACAAACTGAATAAGCAAACTATAAACAAAAATTTAGTGCGATTTAAAAAGTTGATATCGCTTTTTTGTTTATAACTTCACCATTCTTTAGAATTATGCAACGAAACTTTGACAGTCGCGGAGAGAATTATGCAACGAAACTTTGCAGAGATAAGCGGAGTCACATGCTCTACTGAAGTACCAAGTTTCAGAAGTGCAGCTCTTGTACTGCCGGAGATATGTCGATACAAACTGAATACGCAAAACATCAACAAAATTTAGTGCGATTTAAAGTTGATATCGCTTTTGTTTATAACTTCACCATTCTTTAGAATTATGCAACGAAACTTTGCAGAGATAAGCGAAGTCACATGCTCTACTGAAGTACCAAGTTTCAGAAGTGCAGCTCTTGTACTGCCGGAGATATGTCGATACAAACTGAATACGCAAATCATCGACAAAATTTAGCGCGTTTTAAAGTTGATATCGCTTTTGTATAACTTCCACATTTATTCGAATTGTGCAACGAAACTTTGCACAGATTAGCGGAGTCACATTTTCTACTGAAGTACCAAGTTTCAGAAGTGCAGCTCTTGTACTGCCGGAGATATGTCGATACAAACTGAATACGCAAAACATCAACAAAATTTAGCGCGTTTTAAAGTTGATATCGCTTTTGTTTATAACTTCCACATTTATTCGAATTGTGCAACGAAACTTTGCACAGATTAGCGGAGTCACATGTTCTACTGAAGTACCAAGTTTCAGAAGTGCAGCTCTTGTACTGCCGGAGATATGTCGATACAAACTGAATACGCAAACAATCAACAAAATTTAGTGCGATTTAAAGTTGATATCGCTTTTGTTTATAACTTCACCATTCTTTAGAATTATGCAACGAAACTTTGCAGAGAGATAAGCAGAGTCACATGCTCTACTGAAGTACCAAGTTTCAGAAGTGCAGCTCTTGTACTGGCGGAGATATGTCGATACAAACTGAATACGCAAACTATCAAAAAAATTTAGTGCGATTTAAAGTTGATATCGCTTTTGTTTATAACTTCACCATTCTTTAGAATTATGCAACGAAACTTTGCAGAGATAAGCGGAGTCACATGCTCTACTGAAGTACCAAGTTTCAGAAGTGCAGCTCTTGTACTGCCGGAGATATGTCGATACAAACTGAATACGCAAAACATCGACAAAATTTAGCGCGTTTTAAAGTTGATATCGCTTTTGTTTATAACTTCCACATTTATTCGAATTGTGCAACGAAACTTTGCACAGATTAGCGGAGTCACATTTTCTACTGAAGTACCAAGTTTCAGAAGTGCAGCTCTTGTACTGCCGGAGATATGTCGATACAAACTGAATACGCAAAACATCAACAAAATTTAGCGCGTTTTAAAGTTGATATCGCTTCACCATTCTTTAGAATTATGCAACGAAACTTTGCAGAGATAAGCGGAGTCACATGCTCTACTGAAGTACCAAGTTTCAGAAGTGCAGCTCTTGTACTGCCGGAGATATGTCGATACAAACTGAATACGCAAATCATCGACAAAATTTAGCGCGTTTTAAAGTAAGTTGATATCGCTTTTGTTTATAACTTCCACATTTATTCGAATTGTGCCACGAAACTTTGCACAGATTAGCGGAGTCACATGTTCTACTGAAGTACCAAGTTTCAGAAGTGCAGCTCTTGTACTGCCGGAGATATGTCGATACAAACTGAATACGCAAACTATCAACAAAATTTAGTGCGATTTAAAGTTGATATCGCTTTTGTTTATAACTTCACCATTCTTTAGAATTATGCAACGAAACTTTGCAGAGATAAGCGGAGTCACATGCTCTACTGAAGTACCAAGTTTCAGAAGTGCAGCTCTTGTACTGCCGGAGATATGTCGATACAAACTGAATACGCAAATCATCGACAAAATTTAGCGCGTTTTAAAGTTGATATCGCTTTAACTTCCACATTTATTCGAATTGTGCAACGAAACTTTGTAGACAGTCGCGGAGAGGCCTTTTCTACTGAAGTACCAAGTTTCAGAAGTGCAGCTCTTGTACTGCCGGAGATATGTCGATACAAACTGAATACGCAAAACATCAACAAAATTTAGCGCGTTTTAAAGTTGATAACGCTTTTGTTTATAACTAACTTCCACATTTATTCGAATTGTGCAACGAAACTTTGCAGACAGTCGCGGAGACACATGTTCTACTGAAGTACCAAGTTTCAGAAGTGCAGCTCTTGTACTGCCGGAGATATGTCGATACAAACTGAATACGCAAAACATCAACAAAATTTAGCGCGTTTTAAAGTTGATATCGCTTTTGTTTATAACTTCCACATTTATTCGAATTGTGCAACGAAACTTTGCACAGATTAGCGGAGTCACATGTTCTACTGAAGTACGTACTGGCGGAGATATGTCGATACAAACTGAATACGCAAACTATCAACAAAATTTAGTGCGATTTAAAGTTGATATCGCTTTTGTTTATAACTTCACCATTCTTTAGAATTATGCAACGAAACTTTGCAGAGATAAGCGGAGAGTCACATGCTCTACTGAAGTACCAAGTTTCAGAAGTGCAGCTCTTGTACTGCCGGAGATATGTCGATACAAACTGAATACGCAAATCATCGACAAAATTTAGCGCGTTTTAAAGTTGATATCGCTTTAACTTCCACATTTATTCGAATTGTGCAACGAAACTTTGTAGACAGTCGCGGAGAGGCCTTTTCTACTGAAGTACCAAGTTTCAGAAGTGCAGCTCTTGTACTGCCGGAGATATGTCGATACAAACTGAATACGCAAAACATCAACAAAATTTAGCGCGTTTTAAAGTTGATAACGCTTTTGTTTATAAACTTCCACATTTATTCGAATTGTGCAACGAAACTTTGCAGACAGTACCGGAGACACATGTTCTACTGAAGTACCAAGTTTCAGAAGTGCAGCTCTTGTACTGCCGGAGATATGTCGATACAAACTGAATACGCAAAACATCAACAAAATTTAGCGCGTTTTAAAGTTGATAACGCTTTTGTTTATAAACTTCCACATTTATTCGAATTGTGCAACGAAACTTTGCAGACAGTACCGGAGACACATGTTCTACTGAAGTACCAAGTTTCAGAAGTGCAGCTCTTGTACTGCCGGAGATATGTCGATACAAACTGAATACGCAAAACATCAACAAAATTTAGCGCGTTTTAAAGTTGATATCGCTTTTGTTTATAACTTCCACATTTATTCGAATTGTGCAACGAAACTTTGCACAGATTAGCGGAGTCACATGTTCTACTGAAGTACCAAGTTTCAGAAGTGCAGCTCTTGTACTGCCGGAGATATGTCGATACAAACTGAATACGCAAAACATCAACAAAATTTAGCGCGTTTTAAAGTTGATATCGCTTTGAGGAGGCTAGCCGCGCCGTTTGGTGGAACAAGCGAGCGAATACTGGGATGCGCTTTTTTGACTGGACTCCTAGACAGCGCCAGCAGACTGCTGCGAGCATCGTCCAGACTCAGTGAGATTGGGCTTAACGAGTTGTTGTTGGCCAGAGCCCGAAACATTTTGAAAGAGGACACAGAGCCGGTTTCGGCAGCTGCGGAAGCGTCTTCACCACCAACAGAAGACGTGAGATGCTACAAATGTGGCGGGCAGAATCATTTTTCAAAAGACTGCCGAAGCCGAAGCGGTGCAAAGGACGCGCCCGATCGAGGAACGTTAAAACGCGTGCGTTGTTACCGGTGCAACAACAAGCTGGGTCAGGTGGCAAGAGGTTGTCCGGGAAACGGGCAAGGGGAGTAAGCTATAGCGCCAATCTTCTCTCTAGATCGTCGCCAAAAAAGGCGCTACCCACAGTGAGCGTGCGCGTAAACGGGCGTGAGCGCTTCGCGCTTGTAGACACCGGGTGCACGCAGACCCTCGTGCGCAAAGCATGCTGTGACGCATGAGATAAGGAAAGGATCCCGGTATTGACGGTTGGCGGTGGCTCGATTGCCTCTTGTGGCGTTAGCATCATTCGCTTAGGTGTCGGTGATGAGCCCACAGTAACCGTACGAGCCTTGGTTATAAACGGTGACCGGCTCGGTTACGAGCTGCTCCTAGGAATGGACGTCATCAAGGAATTGGGAGGTGTACGCATTGATGGTGAGGGTAGGGCACATTTTGCAAAAGCGGGCCTTTCTCTGAGTGCAGCTATGAAGCTGGAACAGCCTGATTTTCGTGCGAAATTCGACCAGCGCACGAAGTCCTGGACAGCCTCCTGAAAGTGGTCGGAGGAGCAGCCACCCGGGTAATTATACAATAAGGTGCCAGAATACAAAATTCCCCCCGGAGCTCGTGCAGAATACGACAAGGAACTACAAACTTGGATTAGTAATGGATAGCTAGTTCCGTATTCAGAGAAGGAATTGGGTCCTCCAAAGTGCCTGATCCCGTTAATGTCGGTTATCCAACAGAATAAGCAGAAGGTGAGGCCGGTGCTCGACTATCGAGAATTGAATGAGCACGTGGACCCTGTTACAGATCGCGCGGACGTATGCACTGAAAAGTTGAGGGAATGGCGGCAAGCGGGATCTAATGTATCTGTACTGGATCTTCACAAAGCATACCTTCAAGTGCGTGTACACAGATCACTATGGCCCTATCAAACGGTGCTCATCAGGGGGAAAAGGTATTGTCTAACCCGCATGGGATTTGGAGTTAATGTGGCGCCATTAATTATGCAAATGATTGTTGACACCATTCTGACTAAAGATGAGCGCATTCAGCGGGCAACGTCTGCATATAAGGAACCGGAAAGGCTACAGGATGGCGCACGGGTACTTGGTTTGCAGGTCTGGGAGGAAGATGACGTTCTGTATTGGAAACGAGGAGATGAAACCCCGGACATGCCTTGTATTGTTACACGACGAAACGTATGTTCCTTGTGCGGAAAGTTAGTTGGACACCTTCCTATGGGCGGCTGGCTTCGTGTTGCGGTGACATTTATTAAGCGAAGAGCCTCCGACGTCACCACTGGATGGGATGACGAAACTCATGACGTCCCTCTCAATACAATGCTCCTCACCAGGGTGCACAAGGAAGACCCAACGCGAGGCAGATGGTGCGTCGACAGCCAGAACCTTAGTGTGTGGGTTGATGCAAGCTCTCTCGCCATTGGTGTATCGGTGGTCCATGAATGGTGGTGGAAGACGCTTGCTGGTTACGCCCAGAAAAGGACTCCCAGCACATAAACCTGGCAGAACTCTATGCAGTTATCAAGGGGATAAACTTGGCAATTCTTTGGAAGACGACCACCCTGCGACTATTCACGAATTCTGCTTGCGTCCATAAGTGGATTTCAGATACTCTGACAGGGAGGGCCAGAGTACGAACCAAAGCCACGAGCGAGATGCTCATCCGACGGCGGCTCGACACGATCATGACGCTGGTGAACGAATATGCGCTGTCAATAGAGGTGTCCCTGGTCAAATCCAGCCTGAACAAAGCAGATTGTTTGACGAGAGTACCTGAAAGATTGCTTGATGCCATAAGAAAGACTATTGAATCCATGCAGCCCGCCTGCGCCGCTTCCATGAGCCCCGTTCGATCTAATCACATCAAAGAAGTCCACCAACAAACCGGACACCCTGGGGTCAAGCGGACCCTATATTTTGCTAAGTTGGTTGAACCAGGAGTACAAAAGGCAGACGTCAGAAAAGTGGTCAAAGATTGTGTAGCATGCCAATCCAGTGATCCAGCACCCGTTCGCTGGGAAAAAGGAAAGCTGGGAGTGGAAAGCAATTGGAACCGACTGGCGATGGATATTACTCACCACAACGGCGAGGATTTCCTGACCTTCATTGATTGCGGTCCATCCAGGTTTGCGATATTGCGCATGCTGCGCCGGCAGGATGCAGCCAGCATCGTCCGTCAGTTAAACAGTATTTTTCTTGAACGTGGCCCCCCAACGGAGATATTAACCGACAATGGCGCTGCATTCACTAGTGAGCAGTTCAGAAAGTTTGCTGATGGCTGGGAAGTACACCTGAGGTTTCGATGCGCCCACGTACCGAGTGGAAATGGGGTCATCGAGCGGAATCACAAAACCGTCAAAACCATTGCGGCCAAGACGGGCTGCACGGTATTTGGGGCAGTCTACCTGTATAACGTAACCCCAAAGGATAATGTTTCACCCTCTACAGCGCCGGATGACACCTTGCACAGGTAGTCAGGGTGAAAGGCATAGAGACTAACCAGCTGTCCGAACTGGAAGTAACCAAAGAGAAACTGAAAAAAGGGATGTCGTCTGGATTAAGAATCCGCGCGGCAAGTGTACGACGAAATACTGAGTTGGACGCGCCACCGAGGTAATAAGCCCACAGGCAGTGCGAGTCGACGGTATGCCCCGTCACATTAGAGACCTACGGTTAGCAACGCAACCATCACTGGACGACAAGAGCGAGTCGGAGTCAGAGAGCAGTGAGGCATCGCTCTGGCTTGCAGCAGCCCCATCGGACAGTGACTCGGATATCAGCAGTATCCCAGCGGACGCGATGTTTCTCGACCCTCAGACCGCGGACAAGAGCACAAACGAAGATGAGGCTTGCGTTGTCCCCCTCCGAAGAAAGCAACCGGCGAAGGAGATCAAGGCCTCCCTGCCATCTCTGTGATCATGAGATCAGGAGGGAGTGTAGGGAACATGAACATGAAGATGGCTTACTTGCAAAAAACGTCCTCGAGTTTGCCTGTGCTGTGCGCTGCGAGTGAAAGAATTAAAGAAAGAAATCCAACATGGCGTCCCTGAATGTTTATTACATACAGTTCACGCAAAAACTCGCAGAGTCTCGTTGCACGTATGGAAATTAGGTGTAGCTCGATATTATAAAAGCGGGTCTCGTACCGTCTCAGGAGAACGGAGGGTGTGAAGCGAGTGCACATGTCGAGCGGTGAGAGCTGCTTTGGAAGTTAACAGTGATTTGCGACCTTCGTTATAACTACAGTACTATTTTTCGCATAATTTGCTAAAAAAAAAAAATAATAAAATTAGATGCACCTGGTATTCCCAAGTGGTCACCCATCTAAGTACTGACCAGGCCCAACGTTGTTTAAATTCGGTGATCAGACGAGAACCGGTGTTTTCAGCGTGATATGTCCGTAAGCGGATATCTTACAACATTTTTACCATTAAACAATTAGTTTTGCTTCCCTTATTCTACATTTCATCATTCATTCCAACTTGCTTTTTAATCACACACTGTGTTGACACTTTTTATTAAATTTACCCTTTGAAACTGACCAGGCTCAACGTTTTCTCTTTTGGTTTTTCAGTCTGTTTATTATTTAATCGCCTAAGATAGTAGAATTAATATTTATTTAGATGTGTGTGTTTTAATTCTCATTCAATTTAAATAAATATGAGTTTTCACATAGTAAATTTAATAAAAAGTGTAAAAACAGTATGATTAAAAAGCAACTTTGAATGAATGATGAAAAGTAAATATAATAAGGGAAGCAAACTAATGGTTTAATGGTAAAAATGTTGTAAGATATCCACTTACGGCCATATCACTCTGAAAACACCGGTTCTCGTCCGATAACCGAAGTTAAGTAACGTAGAGCCTGGTCAGTACTTAGATGAGTGACCACTGGGGAATACCATGGGCTGTAAGCATATCATTTTCCTTGTTTTTTTTTCTATTTATTTAGCAAACGATGCGAAAAATAGTAATAGGATACTACTAGTGTTTTCGATTACTCAAGACTTAAAAAGTTGGCGGTAGATATAAATCATTACAACCTCGCGTCCTGGAAATGGATATTCGCTTTACGTTAAATTTTTATGCGGCACATTAAATTCCCAAATAAATTATTTTCTGATTTAGTTTTTCAATCTGTTTATTATTTAATCGCCTAAGATAGTACAATTTATATTTATTTAGATGGGTATGTGTTTGAATTCTCATACAGGTAAAAAAAATATGTGTTTTGAAATCATGAATTTAATAAAAAGTGTCAAAACAGTGTGATTAAAAAGCAGGTTTGAATGAATGATGAAAAGTAAATAGAATAAGGGAAGCAAACTAATGGTTTAATGGTATAAAAATGTTGTAAGATATCCGCTTACGGCCATATCACGCTGAAAGTACCGGTTCTCGTCCGATCACAGAAGTTAAGCAACGTAGAGCCTGGTCAGTACTTAAATGGGTGGCCACTTGGGAATACCAGGTGCTGTAAGCACCTTATTTTTTTATTTTTTTTTTAGCAAATGATGCGACAAACAGTAATAGGGTACTACTAGTGTTTGCGATTACTCAAGGCTGAAATAGTTGGCGGTAGATATAAATCATTACAACCTCGCGTCCTGGGAGTGGGTATTCGCTTTACGTTAAATTTTTATGCGGCACATTAAATTCCCAAATAAATTATGTTCTCTTTTTGTTTTTCAGTCTGTTTATTATTTAATCGCCTAAGATAGTAGAATTTATATTTATTTGGATGTGTGTGTGTGTTTTAATTCTCATGCAGTTTAAATATGTGTTTTGAGAGGGTAAATTTAATAAAAAGTGTAAAAACAGTGTGATTAAAAAGCAGGTTTGAAATAATGATGAAAAAAGTAAATAGAATAAGGGAAGCAAACTAATGGTTTAATTGTAAAAATGTTGTAAGATATCCGCTTACGGCCATATCACGCTGAAAACACCGGTTCTCGTATGATCACCGAAGTTAAGCAACGTAGAGCCTAGTCAGTACTTAGATTGGTGACCACTTGGGAATACCAGCATCTAATTTTTCTTCTTTTTTTTTTTTTTTTTTTTAGCAAATGATGCGACAATCAGTAATAGGGTACTACTAGTGTTTGCGTACTCAAGGCTGAAATAGTTGGCGGTAGATAGAAATCATTACAACCTCGCGTCCTGGGAGTGGGTATTCGCTTTACGTTAAATTCGGCACATTAAATTCCCAAATAAATTATGTTCTCTTTTTGTTGTTTTCAGTCTGTTTATTATTTAATCGCCTAAGATAGTAGAATTTATATGTATTTTGATGTGTGTCTGTTTTAATTCTCATGCAGTTTTTATATGTGTTTTGAAAGGGTAAATTTAATAAAAAGTGTAAAAACAGTGTGATTAAAAAGCAGGTTTGAATGAATGATGAAATGTAAATAGAATAAGGGAAGCAAACTAATGGTTTAATTGTAAAAATGTTGTTAGATATCCGCTTACGGCCATATCACGCTGAAAACACCGTTTGCTAGTCCGATCACCGAAGAAAAACAAGGTAGAGCCTGGTCAGTACTTAGATGGGTGACCACTTGGGAATACCAGGTGCTGTAAGCATTTCATTTTTCTCCTTCTTTTTTTTTTTTTTTTTTAGCAAATGATGATAAAAATAGTAATAAAATATTAGTTACTAGTGTTTGCAATTACTTTAGACTGGAAAAGGTGGCGGTAGATATAAATAAATCATTACCACCTCGCGTCCTGGAAGTGGGTATTCGTTTTACGTTAAATTTATATGCTTCACATTAAATTCCCAAATAAATTATTTTCTCTTTTTGTGTTTGTTAGTCTGTTCATTATTTAATCGCCTAAGATAGTAGAATTTATTTTTATTTTTGTGTGTATGTGTTTTAAATTCTCAGGCAATTTAAACATGTGTTTTCAAAGGTTAAATTTAACAAAAAGTGCAAAAACAGTGTGATTAAAAAGCAAGTTGGAATGAATGATGAAATGTAATTAGAATAAGGAAAGCAAACTAATGGTTTTAATTGTAAAAATGTTGTTAGATATCGGCTTACTGCCATATCACGCTGAAAACACCGGTTCGCGTCCGATCACCGAAGTTAAGCCACGTAGAGCCGGTCAGTACTTAGATGGGTGAGCACTTGGGAATACCAGTTGCTGTAAGCATTTCATTTTTCTTCTTCTTCTTTTTTTTTTTTTTTTTTAGCAAATGATGCGAAAACTAGTAATAAAATACTACTAGTGTTCGCAATTACTTAAGACTGGAAAAACTGGCGGTAGATATTCATTACCCCTTCGCGTCCTGGAAGTGGGTATTCGTTTTACGTTAAATTTATATGCTTCACATTAAATTCCTAAATAAATTATTTTCCCTTTTTGTTTTTCAGTCTGTTCATTATTTCATTGCCTAAGATAGTAGAATTTATATTTATTTTTGTGTGTGTGTGTTTTAATTCTCAGGCAATTTAAACATGTGTTTTCAAAGGGTAAATTTAATAAAAAGTGTAAAAACAATGTGATTAAAAAGCAAGTTGGAATGAATGATGAAATGTAAAATAGAATAAGGGAAGCAAACTAATGGTTTAATGGTAAAAATGTTGTTAGATATCCGCTTGTGGCCATATCACGCTTAAAACACCGGGGCTCGTCCGATCACCGAAGTTAAGCAACGTAGAGCCTGGTCAGTACTTAGATGGGTGACTACTTGGGAATACCCGGTGCTGTTAGAATCTAATTTTTCTTTTTTTTTTTTTTTTTTAGCAAATGATGCGACAAACAGTAATAGGGTACTACTAGTGTTTGCGATTACTCAAGGCTGAAATAGTTGGCGGTAGATATAAATCATTACAACCTCGCGTCCTGGGAGTGGGTATTCGCTTTACGTTAAATTTTTATGCGGCACATTAAATTCCCAAATCAATTATGTTTTCTTGTTTTTCATTCAGTCTGTTTACTATTTAATCGCCTAAGATAGTAGAATTTATATTTATTTGGATTAGTGTGTGTTTTAATTCTCATGCAGTGTTAATATGTGTTTTGAAAGAGTAAATTTAATAAAAAGTGTAAAAACAGTGTGATTAAAAAAAAGCAGGTTTGAATGAATGATGAAATGTAAATAGAATAAGGGAAGCGAACTAATGGTTTAATGGTAAACATGTTGTAAGATATCCGCTTACGGCCATATCACGCTGAAAACAACGGTTCTCGTCCGATCACCGAAGTTAAGCAACGTAGAGCCTGGTCAGTATTTAGATGGGTGACCACTTGGGAATACCAGGTGCTGTAAGCATCTCATTTTTCTTCTTTTTTTTTATAAGCAAATGATGCGAAAAATGGTAATAAAATACTACTAGTGTTTGCGATTACTTCAGACTGAAAAAGTTGGCGATAGATATAAAATCATTACAACCTTACGTTAAATTTATATGCTTCACAATGAATTCCCAAATAATTTGTTTTCTGTTGTAAAGGTCATGATTTGCATAAGTGCGAATCTAACATAAAGGGAAATAATCAGGTATTGACTATATACGAAAGTACGTATATAAGACAGGCAGTCATATGTGGGAGTGAGCGAAGAGTAAACGTCTCGGAGGCACATTCAGGCTCTACGTGTTGAGTGAGTTTATTTTGCGTCAAATTAGTATTTTTCTTAAATCTGTTTTGCCTGCTTTTCACGTTGACTGTTATTATTTAACTGTTTTCCCTTTTACGATGTTTTTTTTTGCCACGTTTTTTTTTTTTTCAACTTTTTTTTGTTTTGTTTGGTGTCTCTAGTTATTAACTAGATGGCGTCCAAAACGACTGAAAATTCGGAATAGTGCAAACCTCCAAAAATGTCTATAAATGTCAATGATTTCGTGGAAGAAGCAAAAAAAATACGAACACATGGTTACTGAACAAGGAATTGCCGTGGATTTACCAATGTTGGCAGAAAAAAAAAACAGTAACCATGTTTGTTGTCGAAAAAAAATTAAAAAGTCCATCAGGGCCTCTCCTGAATTAATATGCAAGTTATTGGCAACTGCAGGATTCAAACCGCAAAGGTTAATAAAGTGTAAGGGATTTAACACTTGGAATGCTTTGTTTCCTAACGAAGAAATTTGTGCTAATCTCTCACTCAATCAAATTATCACGCAGGACTGTTTTACGAACCGAGTACATGGGTAGAAGACGTTCTTCAATTTCTATCTTCAATGTGCCTTTTTATGTAAAAGGCGAGCAAATTGGTGCCTTTTTTCTAAGATTTGGCGAAATCACGGACGTCAATTTTGACGAATTTCCAGGTACATGGAACTTCGAAATACTTATCGACAAGAAAGCTTATGACAGCATCCCCTACTATTTACAAGTCGGGGAGGAAAAACTACCTATTATATTGGCCGGACGAAGACCTGTTTGTTGGTTTTGTGAGCTACTAGGTCATTTAACTTTTGATTGTCCACAGAAAAAATCCACTCAGAAAACGACGCCCCCGATTAACAGACCATCCAAGGCTGGCACCCACCTCGATCCTCCAGCTACAATTGGTTTACCTATTACATCTACATCTGATGACTCCGAAGACGAATTCCCTGCTCTATACCTTCTGCAGAAAAAGACGAGGGATGGATTATTGTTCCTGGAAAAAAAAAAGAAATGAGAGAAAAAGAAATGCTTGACCCGGGAAAAGATAGTTACATTAAGGCAAAAGAACTTAAATCTAAATTAGATAAGAAAGTAGGAAAAAAAGAGAAAAAAGAAGGAAAATATTCAGCCACTTCAGATAAAATCTCTACCCCCAATCCAAGTCCCCAGCCGATCACAAAACCAATAGTTTCTAAAAATTCTAATTCTCCCAAATTAATGCCCCCTCCAATCACTGGCCCAATTTTACAAACAGTACAAGCTTATCCCTCTAAGTCCGATTAAATCGTCTATAAAAATCACTTCTCCTAAACCTTCTCCCTTTGTCTTCCCATTTAATACCCCCAAAAATACCCCACCTGCTTCACCCAAAAAAAACCTCCCCTTCGCCTTTTCCAGCATCTCCTATGGGGCCTAGCTCCCCTTCCCCCTCCCCAATGGATGACATGCCTCCCCCTCCATCTATTACACAGAAGAGGCAGAGGAGCCCTTCTGTAACTAAAAAAGCCGCATTCCTTTCTGGGGAGGATATCTGCAAAGTGTCATACACCCAAATAGAAACAGTAAAGCATTACCACCTCTCCAATATAAATGAGCTCCTTTTAAATTCAATGAAGTCGGTGGTATAACCATTGAAGACCCTGCTAATTTCCCCAACGCCCCTAGAGTCCTTACAGTGGTAAGGAAGAAACCAGAAGCGAAGGCTCTATGGCAGATTCTGGAAGAAGCGAACAACACTTTCAATTTCGCCGTTCCAATGGCCATCTTCAAAGATGAAGGTCTAGTCGTTTTAAGGAAAAATTGTTTTGGGAGGGTTCCCATAAGGTTACACCCCGCCCTGTATAGGATAGCGAAACTAACCTATCCTTTGGATGTTGGTGACATCTCCCATGATGGTCAAATTAATGATCAGATGGGCAATCAATCTTTTGGGAGAGCCATCGGCATCCTGACCACTGCTATGTTCGTTTCTGGAACCCAACTCTAAGGCACCCTCATGGCTCTCTTTCTAGCGAGTTTGAATGTCCGGGGCCTGAGGGCCGACGCTCGTAAATTTCGAGTCGCTACAGACCTTTAACGCCTCGGAGTGGATATATGTTGTGTTCAGGAAACCCACTTGATTTCTGGGGACTATTTGGGTGCGCTGACTAAGGGTTTTCACGCTTATTCAGCGTACTTTATAATTCTTCTGCTAGGGGGTTTCCTGGCTGGTAAGCAAGTCTTTAGATGCGTCGTGTGACCCTAGTTTCATGGATCCGGAAGGGAGACTTTGCGTTCTGGATATTACCATAAAGGAGAAGGCATTTCGGCTCATCGGGGTTTATGCGCCCAATAGCCATTCTGAGCTGGGTTCTTTCTTTCGGCGAATCGAGCAGTTCTTGAATTCTACTTCTCGGACGGTCATTCTAGCGGGAGACTGGAACGCGGTCCTGGATCCCGATTTAGATCGTAATCGACCTAGAGGGTACTAACATTGATCGGGATGCTATGTTATTTCGGGACTTCCTCGATAAGTTCGATCTTATCGATAAGTACCGGAATGAATGGCCCCGTGATATGGTATGGACTTGGACAAATAGGCGCGGCTCCGATTCGGTACAACTTTCGAGATATATGGATCGGTTTTTAATTAGGAGAGTCGATGTAGGATTAGTTGAATGTCCAAGTTTTCATAATATAGTTTACTCAGACCATAGACTTGTTCGGGTCCGGGTAAACTTAGATAGACCTAAGCCTAGTTTAGCTGGGTACTGGAAGCTCAACACTTCGTTGTTCGATGTGAAGGGCTACCAGGAACAGCTATTACTAACCTTACAGTCGGAATTGACGGGGGCTGTAATTGGGAATAGGAAGTGGATTCATTTTAAGAAGGTTAGGTCCTTTACTGCCGATTTTAGCAGACGACTCAATCTATCAACTAGGGCAGCTAAAGTGGCACTAGAATCTAGATTAGATCGGGCGGTGAAGGTGGGGGATAGCTCTAGTGTTACTATAATTAAGGCCAAGCTGGCTTCTTTGGCTATTTAAGAACACCAGGCTTTCGTGATTAGGGCTAGGTTAAAAAGAGTGCCTAACGAGGCGACAAACATGGCTGATGAACTGCGTGCAGAGGAGCAGCGACATGCATTTGATCGACATATCGCTCGTGTCTCATTGCCGATTGGAAGACTCGTGACCACAAACGAAGGTATTCTGGAGGCTTTTCGTTCTCATTTCCAGGATCTTTTTACTCGAGAACCTGGTTTGTCTTTAGCACAATTCGACCCCTATTTAGCCGACTTTTCTCGTCTTGAGGCGACCGAAGCGGTTAGGTGCGAAGGTTGCATAACAGAGGAAGAAGTCAGGGAAGCCTTAGGGCGGGTCGGCCTTAACAGGTCTCCGGGTATTTGAGGATGTCGCACATTTTTGTACCCTTGCTGACAGTTTTGTTTAACTCGTGGTTTAGGAACGGGTCTATTCCTCAGTACTTGACCATGGGTTTGGTGAAATTGTTACGCAAAAGCAAAAATGGTGGGGATGGGTTAGATAATTTTCGGCCCTTAACTATGCTTAATGCGGAGTTAAAGATTTTGGCCAAGATCTTAGCCAATCGTCTGCAACTTGTTTTGCCTGGTCTAATTAGCCCCGAACAGACTTGTTCTGTGAAGGGCCGGACCATTCAGGATAACTTGCACTCGATACGCTTGATCATAGATAAAGTCGACACTGAAGCCACGCTGATAAATTTAGATCAGTCCAAAGCATTCGATAGGGTGGACCATAGGTACTTGGAGGCTGTTTTGTCTGCGGTCGGTTTTGGCTCGCAATTCCGCTCCTGGATTCGCCTCTTGTATGCGAACCCCGGTGTTAGAGTTGAAGTGAATGGCATGAGGTCTGGTGCCTTCAGTTTGTCCAGATCTCTTCGTCAGGGGTGCCCTCTTTCACCGATGCTTTATGTGCTTGTTTTGGAACCTTTCCTTAACAGGCTAAGGGTGAATCCGGTCCTGCGTGGAATCACTTTGACAGGTTCGCACCATGTTGAAGTACTCCGCCTATGCCGACGACTTGATTGTGCTTGTAACGAGCAATGCCGAGATTAGTGTCGTCGACAGAGAAATCAGAATGTATGAAACGGTGACAGGGGCCAAAATCAACTGCGATAAGTCTATTGGCTTGCGCATTGGTGCTTGGAAGGGTGTTTCCTTGCAGGGACCCTTTGGCTGGACAGATGGGCCTTGCAAGCTACTCGGCGTCTGGTTTGGTCCTGATCTCCAGCTGGAGAAAAATTGGTCGGAAGTCCTGAAAGCGATTAGGGCAGCAGCTGGTCTGTGGTCCCGCAGAAATCTTTCGTTAAAGGGGAGAGCGGAGGTGTGTACTTCTCACATTTATCCGATCATCCTATATCGTCTTTCAGTGCTCCCACTCCCTTCGGATACACTGCTGGAGATGCAGCGGGCTCTGTTCAAGTTTTTGTGGCTTGGTAAGGCCCCTATGGTCCGTCGCGAGATTTGTTACCTTCATCCTTCTGAGGGCGGTCTGGGTATGCCTATCATCGAAATTCGATGCCACACTCTTATGCTGTTTTATCTAGACCGAATGAGTACACAATCTGAGGGAAACGCTGTCTTTTGGAAGGAAGACACAAAGAAAGCCTTTCCGGCTTTGAGAAGTGTGCACTTGGATGAGGGGGAGGCATACAGGTTACCCCGAAACGAGTGCTCCTTCTATCGCGAATGTAGACATGCGTTGAAGTTCCTTTCAAGGGTGACAGAAAGCCTCTCTGACACCCTGCTGTTGTCTCGAAAGGCATTATATCGGGTAATGGTGAGGGGGACTGTCCGAAATGATAGGCCTGAGGGGCTCGCTTTGACGAGGGGGGAGCTCCGCTCAATCTGGCCTTGGGCGCCTAGGTCAAGGTCCCTTGACAATGACGAGGCATCACTGACCTGGCTGACGATTAGGAATGCACTCTGGGTAGGTAAGAGGCTTCATTCAGCACGCTTGAGTAATTCTCCGACTTGTGTCAGATGCGGCGATGAGGACGAGACCATAAGTCACGTCTTCCTTTTTTGCCGCATCGTCGGGCCGCTGATTAAACTTGTTGCAGGCTACATGGTTCGTATTCTTAACGTATCGTCTTTTGACCTGGAACCCATTAATGTATGCAGCAACTGGGCTCCGACAACCGATAGGCAAAAACGGTTTACGTTTTTGAGCTTACTAGCGAGTATGAGAGTTACGATTTGGAAGACTAGGTGCAAAACAGTCTACGGAGCTGAGACCTTCACTTCTCTCGACCTTATTGCGATTTTCAAATATTACCTGAAGGCTCGCATTAGGGCCGAGAGGGTGAAACTTTCTTCGGCAGATTTTGGTGAAAGATGGGGGACTGGAGCACGACTGTGTAGAGTGGCTGGCGCTAGATTAGAGTGGTATCTGGACGTGCCGAGGCAGAGAATATTGGGTTCAGGAAACGAACTATGCTTTAATTTTAAGTTAGATTTAGACTTATTTTAAGTTAGTTTCTGTTTTAATTTTCTGTTGATGTTTTAGTTCAACAATTTAGCTAGTGTATGATTGATTCCATTACATGCTTCCTTTTATTTTGTCCTCATCCCACTCCCCTTTTTATTTTCTGCCCCACTCCCCTTCCCTTTCCAATTAGGTGACTGAGTGCCAAATTTGCCGGAGATGCAGGTCACCCTTCGATATTTTCGAAGGGGGTGGTCAGAATAAAACGTTGGGGCCTGCATCAACCACCTTTTTTCGAGTTTTCGATTTCGACCGGCAAATCGGCATCTCGGCCACATTTCAATAACAGGGGGCTTTTTACTAATATCTTTATTTCTTTCACATTGTATATATATCATATTTTATTTTTTTAGTCTCCCCCCCCCCTCGTTGCATATTTCTTATATGGGTTTTAAGTAGGATTTCATGGTATGAATTCTTATGGTGAGTAGCGATGTATAGTATGAATGTGGTATTATGGTGAATGATGGTCATGATTGAAACTAGCTAAGTTGAGTTTTTTAAGTTAGAGATAACCGATCCTTTCCCCACCCCCTTTTTGGCCTTGTGCCACATTTTGTGTACAAGTTTACGCAAATAAATATTGCGAAGAGTAAACGTCTCTACTTCCTACCGGATCCCTTTTAAACGCAAACCACTCGGCGTATTCTTAATTTAGTATGTCCTATGTAATTTAGGATATAAACAGTGGCGAACGAGGATATTTTTTTTTCTCTTAAGAGATAAATTACCGTATTATTCAAGGATTTTTTTTAAAGAAAATTTGCAAGGACGGCAAGAAAAAAAAAGTCGACACGTGCGAATTTTGCTACCTAAAGTAGTAAAAATTACGGATTTCTTCGGTAAGAACTAACGGGAAAGTAAAAAAAAAATTGTACTCGAAACAATTTTAAGGTAAAGTGAACTTTATCTGTATGTTGACGAAAAAATATTTGGGAAGCACAAGCTGAATTCGAAAACCTGCACCGTGAGATTACGAATTTCGAAAGAAAAAAGTACGCTTACGATTTTTTTTCTTTAAACAATTCAGAAATTATTGTTATATTTTTTTTCTCTCTCCCAAGTGCAGCCGTATTTTTGTGAAAAATAATTGTTCATTGCTTTGTCTAAAGTAATTGAAACTATTTGTTGTGCGAATTTTGGAAACGTTTTATTGTCTGAAATTGTTGCTAAATTGTATAAACTTTGCAAAAATTATGTTGCTAATTTACGAAAACGCATTTGACGAACTTTTTGTGAAATTATCATCGGAAAGATATTTTGTGCTGTAATTAAGCTAAAATGGAGCAATTGGCTGAGTTGACGAAGGCGTTAACTCTAAGTATACAGCAGCAACAACAGCAACAACAACAGTTACAACAACAGCTAAGAATGGACACAAAAAACTTTAGAGGCACAACAAGAGCAAACAAAAATACTTCAACGCCAAATGTTAACGCAACAAAAGAATTTTGAAAAATTAATTCAAACGTCGACAGATGGGAAGAAGAAAACTATTTTTTCTGCAGAGGGTATTTCAAATTCTTTGTCAGAATTTCACTACTCTCCCGATACTGGCGTTACATTTCCAGCATACTATAGAAAGGTACGAAACAGTTTTTACAAAAAGATGTTCGGAACTGTGGACGGACGAAAACACCAAGTATGCTAATTTAATTTTACCCAAAAAACCGGAGGAAGTGAATTTTGAAGAGACAATTAATACTTTATCTAGAATATTTGATAAAAGAGACAGCCTTTTTCATTCTAGATATAAATGTTTAAATTTACAGAAGTCGGAATCCGAAGACTATTTAGAACATGCATGTACTGTAAATTGCTTATGTGAATCATTTAAATTAAATTAAATTTCGGCAGATTTATTTAAATCTTTGTACAAGGACTAACAGCTCCAAGGGACAAAGATCTCAGATCCTGAATCCTGACAATTATGGAGTCGGACCCGAATGTAACTTTACAAAAAGTAACCGAGGAGTGTCAACGTCTCATTAATATCAAAAGAGACAACACCCGCATTGAAGAAAAAAGCGTTTACAAGATACAACATGTAAAAAAGGCAAAGGACTTCTAAAACATACAAGACCCAGGAACAAAAGACTCCCAGAATGTACAAGGACCAAAGTTGTGAATGCTGCGGAAGTACAAGACACACCAAAAAGATCTGCTGGTTCAGGAATAGGATATGTTACGAATGTGGATTCAAAGGCCACAAGGGAACATATTGTAATCAGAAGAAAAAACGAAGGACCGACAAAGTTAATACGCTTCGCACAAGGAAAGAGAAAAGCTGCGGAAGGCGTAAATATGTCGATGTAAAGATAAATGGACATCCTGTAACATTACTCCTGGATAGTGGTGCGGACATTAGCATCATAGATGAAGATATCTGGAGAAGGATCGGTCGACCTGAAAACCAGCAAGATAGCGAAGAGTGTGTGCGGCAAAAGGTTGGAATTCAAGGGAGAACTGAGGTGCAATGTGTCATTTGGTGGTCAAACACACAAGTCCAAAGTGTACGTAGTACCAGGAAGGAACACAAGTCTATTTGGAGTGGATTGGATTGTCCTGTTCAACTTAATGGAACGACCGGTTAATTCTTTTATAAGTTGACCACAGAGAAATCAAACCAAATAGAAGGCTTCATGAACGATTTAAATGCAGAATTCCCAAAAGTGTTTGCCGAAAAACTTGGTTACTGTGTGAAAACAGAAGCAAAATTTGAGGTGAAGAAAAATGCCACCCCAGTGTTCAAACCTAAAAGAAATGTACCTTTTTCATCGATGGACGCAATAGAGAAGGAGTTGGAGAGACTTCAACAATTAGACGTCATTGAAAAGGTTGACCACACGGATTGGGCAAGTCCGACGGTATATGTGAAGAAAAAGAATAACAAAATAAGAGTCTGCGCTGACTTTTCGACGGGCCTTAATGATTGTTTGCAGGACCACAATTACCCCCTTCCGTCGGCAGAAGATCTATTCTCAAAACTAAACGGAGGAAAAAAAATTTCCAAAATAGACCTCTCGGATGCATACTTGCAAATCAAAGTCAATGACGAAAGTACCTGTGCATTAACACGCATAAGGGTATTTTTAAACTAAAAAGACTTCCGTTCGGATTAAAGGTCGCCCCTGCTCTGTTTCAACAGGTTATGGATACGATGCTCGCAGGATTAGAATTTTCAATGGCATACCTTGACGATATCCTGATAAAGAGCAGAAATTTGCATGAACACAAGAAGCACGTCAGAGAAGTATTTAAGAGAATAGAGGAGTTTGGTTTCAGATTGAGCCCGGAGAAATGCGATTTCTTTATGGAAAGGATCAGATACCTTAAATAATTAACAAAGAGGGACGAAGACCAGATCCACAACGAGCCGAAGCAATTGAAAAGATGCCTGCTCCAGACTCAGTACCGAAGCTAAAATCATTTTTGGGATTGGTTCAATATTACGCGGTGCATAATTTGAGAGCTCCTCTTAACGAGTTACTAAAAAAGGGTAGTAAATGGAGTTGGAATAAGGAATGTGAATCTGCCTTCCAAAAAAATTAAGAAATGTCTACTATCAGATTTGGCATTAGCACATTTTGATCCAGACAACGGACGCCAGTGATTACGGCGTTGGCGCTGCATTACTCCATAAGTATGAGGATTGAACAACAAAAGCAATCGCTCATGCATCAAGAACTTTGGTTGCAGCTGAGAAAAACTATAGCCAGATTGAAAAGGAGGCTCTGTCGATAATATTTGGAGTCAAAAAGTATAATCGATTTCTCCATGGACGGACCTTCACATTACAAACAGACCATAAACCCTTGATTACGATATTTGGATCAAAGAAAGGCATTCCTAAGCATACCGCAAATCGACTACAGTTTAAGATGGAGCATGTGTCATCGAAAAAGTTAGGACACGCGGATGCACTATCAAGGTTGATTCCAAACAGAAACGAAAGTTTCGAAGAGAGAGTAATTGCTGCTCTTAAAGATGAAAGCGAATGTACAAGTTCAATGTGTAATATGATACGTGAACTTCCAATAACCCTTGAAGAATTAAAAGAGAAGCTGAAAAAGACATTTTCATAAAGAAAATGAAAACTCAATTAGGACTGAGGGAAAAAAGTAACAAAGTAGGACAAACTACATTTTTTTTCAATTTGTGAAGGTGTACTTATGTATGCTGATAGAATCGTAATTCCACAGGCATTACGAAGGAAAATATTAATGGAATTCCATACAGGTCATCCTGGCATTTCAAGAATGAAATCCTTAATTAGAGGATACGTATATTGGCCTGGTATGGACAAAGAAGTAGAAAGAAAACTGTGTCAAAGCATGCAAATGATGTCAGTTAGCAGCCCGAGATCCGCCAGTAAAAAAACGACACCATGGCCGAAAACGGACCTACCCTGGTCACGTCTACATATTATACCGGACCTCTAAATGTTTTTTTCTACTTAAATTGTAGTAGATCCTTTCTCTAAATGGACAGAGATATTTAAAACCAGACATCCAACTGCAAGGAACACTGTAAATGCACTTAACGAAATCTTTAGCCGTTTTGGTGTAACAAAAACCATAGTAAGTGACAATGGTACATCATTTACAGGTCACGAATTTAAAGAATTCTGCAAATCGCTGAATATTCAACATATCACGACACCTGTTTTACCATCCTAGGTCGAATGGGTTGGCAGAAAAATTTGTGGACACATTTAAACGGGCAATAAAGAAAAACCTGAATATGGACACAGATGAGCAAACTATACAAACATTTCTAGCAATCTACAGGGTAACTCCGAACCCAAATAATAATGTTAATTCATCCCCTGCAGAACTGATGTTTGCTAGAAAATTAGATCTATCTTTGATAGACTTATACCTGAGAAGAAGAAAAGTTCTAAAGGAGAAAACTTGAAAGTAAAGTGCTATTCCTCAGGGGACAAAGTGTATTTTAAACATTTTCAGAATGGAAAAAATCATTGGGTGGACGGTTTCATTATGAAAAGAATTGGAACATGGTTTTATACCCAAGTTTTGTTTGTAAAAGACACATAAATCAAATCCGTCCCAGAATTTCGCAAAATACAGAAGAAATTCCAATGGAAACATTATGTGATACATTTGATATATACCAAAGCCAATATGTATACCTGAAACCATGAATGTACCCCATACGGAGTGGACAGAATTCCTTACCGCAGGTAACGCAGACCAGAAGGAAGAGCACCAGAAAAAGGAAAAGCATCAGGCGTTTAAGGAAACGGTACTAAAGCTAAAATCGGGAAGATTTCAGCTTCGGGGGAAGGTGTTGTAAAGGTCATGATTTGCATAAGTGCGAAACTAACATAAAGGGAAATAATCAGGTATTGACTATATACGAAAGTACGTATATAAGACAGGCAGTCATATCTGGGAGCGAGCGAAGGTACGTGCAAAATTAATGGCCGCTTGCACTGACCCTCGTTCTTAAAAGTGTCTTTTCTTAATTTTGTAAAGCAGTTTTCGTTTAACTTTTGATTGTGTTTGAAAGATAAAAGCCTAATAATGTTATTATATAAAAGGAAACAAATGTATATTTACGTTTGAAAAAAATATTAGAATTAAAAATGTTGTCAAAAAACCCCTATAAACGTTAAAAATTGATCAAAACTGCACATTCGATAAAACACGTTTTAAATTCGTTGGAAAGATAAATATCAATTTTTTGGAACTATTTCAAAGAAAATTATTAAATTTAGTCTTTAAAAACCTTCATTTTTCTACTAAAACTTGCCGAATTATCAAAAAATAAAAATAAAAGATACGTCACGAGCGCATTTTGTTGTTTTATGTAAGTGTAAACAAAATTTGGCGACCAAATCTGAAAGTATGGAAGCCCTGAACTGCAGTAATATTTATTTTTATTTTAAAAAAATTATATGGAAGTTTTATGCTTTATAGAAATTGAAAAATGATTAGACCTTAATTTCTTTATTTTTTAAGGTTACGAAAAATATGTCTACATTAAATTGACAAGTATGGAAGACACGAATTTATTATTTTTTTTGAACAGAAGGCTTTTTAATAATTTTTACTTTTATGTACTGGTGCAGATTAGGACCCAAGCTAACTCTGACCCTAAACCTGTTACATGTCTGGAGTTTGGTTTCAGCATTTGCCAAATTTTTTTTCATGTTAGATATTCTAGCATGCCACTTTTGTTTTGTACTGTTGAATTTTCTTTTTAGGAAGGAAAGTTCTTTTTTTACTTTTGCTAGTTTTGTTAACAAAAGTTTATTAGTTGAAGTAGAGGCAGAAGCAATGGATGCAGTTGTTGATTTAGTATAAATTCCGAGAGGTGTTAGTTGTAGTCGAGAGGATACATGCATGGGCTTCAGTTTTGCACACGTTTTTGAAGGCGGTTAAATGTAAATTATGCCTATTCTTGAAAAATACTTTCAATTTACAAATCATAGAACTGGTTATTGGTGGGTAACCATTTCGTCTGTTTTCCACAGTAGCCCATTCTTGTATTCTATTCTGTGAAAAATCCTTATCGATAAATTTCTTTACTATGTGCCCAACTAAAACTGGATGAGAATTCTGAACTTAGGATACTGCTCCTGGATATATGATAGCATAGACATCTAAAAATTAAAAGAAAATGTAATAAGAAATGTTAATTAATTAAATTTTTCTGTAATGAAAAAAAAAGAAAATCTTATTTTATTATAATATTTTCGAATGTACAGAATTAAGATTTTAATTATTTTATCTACAAAGATTTATATTTAATGTTATAACTTTAAAAAAAAATTAACTTTTTTTTAAAACTGAAGAGTGGGGTCAAAATGATTTTAACAGTTTGGGGTTTGCAAAATAATTCATGGAAATGTTTAAAAAGTAATAATGGTGCTTCTTTAAGCATATCAGTAAAAAAAGGCTAAAGAAATTGTTTACCAATGATTTCCTTAGAATTTGAAATAACTTTCTTTCAAATGTTAAAATTATTTTTACGTTAACGTTACGAAATCCTTCAATTTGATCAATTATTTTTACATGATGATTGATTAAAAACTTGAACAATTACATTACTCGACTTATTTTTATAGAATTAATTAATTTAATTTTAAAATACATTAATTCTTTAAAAAAAATAAAACTTAATGGGTAGTATTTAATTTTCAGTGTGAAAAAAAGTAAATAAATATTCATTGAAAAAAATTAAAACATTAACAAATTATTGTTAACGTTTTTAATTTTTTGTTAATAACAATTATTTATAATTAAATAAATAAAATTCAATTTTAAAGAAAATGTCATATTTGAACTTATTTATTAACAAATTTTAAACTTTTTAAAGAATATTTATTAATGAAAGAAACAAAGAAAAACTTACGTTTTATCTTTCCAATGAATTGTGAAATAAACGAAATAGATGAATCTCTGAAAATTAAGCGGGAGTAGTGAGAGTGAATGGTGGGAGGTCTAATTGCGCTTGATTATTACATAGCGTGCCTTCCATAGCCTTGCAAATCGATCGTTAGTAGAAATTATTCAATTTTTTAAATTCTTTTTTTCGTTAACTTACTGGTCACAAATGTGTAAATGTTTGGTTTATTTTCAAGATTATAAACAAGAAATTCTTGCGCTGATGATGACTCGTTTCTCTATGAAAGGGAAATATAATTACGTCGCATTTTTTATTTTTCCAAAAACTTTAAGCATTAAAATCGCATGAAATATTTTTTGCAATTATATTATTTTTTTGGTGAAAATATTGATTAAACAATGCTTTATTCAATAATAATATCGCTAATTCAAAGAATGAATTTTTCTTCGAGTTATAGTGATTTTATTAACACGGTATTTACTGGCCTTTTTCGTAATATATATGAAATATTTTGAAAAAAAAATTATTTGTTAACATCTACGATCCTTTATTTACATAAGTAACGTTTAAAAAATCATGCATTTTTTTTTATTAATATATAAAGATATAACTTTAGTAAAGGTGTATTTTCTTTTAAAAAATAATACATTTTCACTAAGATTTAAAACATAATGATGGTTTCATTATATTCCGTGATTGTTGCTTAATAAATATTGAAAGTTTCAGTAAAATTGGTTGATTTCCTGAATTTTAGTGTATTTTTAAGTGAAGGGGGGGTCAAAATGTTTTTTCATTTTTGGGAATCGGCCATTGATTTGCACGTACGTCTCTACTTCCTACCGGATCCCTTTTAAACGCAAACCACTCGGCGTACTCTTAATTTAGTATGTCCTATGTAATTTAGGATATAACAAATACAAAGAGCGGGGTTTTCCGCAAAGAAGGTAGGCTCCCTCTACCGGCTAGAAAACTTCTCACGATATCATGTTTTTGAATCCAGTGGCAGGGACGATCGGAAACAACACCTTGATAAGCAGAGAATAGACTAGTTGCACGATCACGGCATATATATATATATATATTTCCTACCTTCAGTTATGTGTTAAAATTATAGGGTCAACCCGATAATTTTAACACATAACTGAAGGTAGGAAATATATATATTCATATGGGTATTAGGGAAAGTAGTGCAGTGGGCCCGACATAACTCGTACCTGACACACCTAGCCACGAAGATGCCACGAGTGACAATACAAGGGAAATAACTCTTGCGTTATTTCTGAATGTTTTGCTGACTTTCAGTCGCTTACCCTTCTGCTTTGCCAAGGTAGATCAAAAGGGTTGGTAATGCACGGGAGGAGGATAACTAGGTTTTACTAAGAGAATAAACATAAAATAGTCTCTACGCAACCATTTAAGCGGTTAATTGCGTCGTTTCTTAGCTAAAATGGCAGACAATGAATCGTCTGCATTTTTCCGACTTCACAAATGAGTAAGGAAACCCAAATGAATTGTTTTGGACTAATTTCAAATTTACCTTAAATCATTTTAAAGAAAATGCAGTTAAGAAATTAGTCTAAAACAATTTATTTGGGTTTACTTATTCATTTGTGAGGTCGGAAAAAAAAAATCAGAAAAATGAAAACGATTCATTGTCCGCCATTTTTTTTAGCTAAGAAACGACAATTAACTATTTAATCCATAACTTGAGGTAGAATTATAGGGTTATTAGTGAAAGTGATACACTAACTTATAGAGAAATCGAACCCGGCATGTTAAGCCACATTATTCGACACCATTTCCACACGAAGATGTCAAACAGGGTGAGTGACAATGCAAGGGGGATAACTCTTTATTTATTTATCAATGGCGGCACAAATGTCAACACGATCTATTATGTAATTATGTGTTTTTTCCTTGCTCTTTTCTTTTTTTCCCTTCTTTTTTCTTACTTTCTTTTCTTTCTTTCTTTACTTAATTTCTTCTTTTTCTTTCTTTTTTCTTTCTTTCATTCTTTCTTTTTTTCCTTTTCCCGACGCATTATTTATTTCGTTGTCTACCCTTGGCTTTTTTTTGACTAGGAGAAAAGTGTAGTATCAGTTCCGATTCTACGCTTCATCTTTCCTGTCCTCGGTCAGTGAAGAAGAAATCCTTCTATACTGAAGCATTTTTTAATTTTTGCCCCATTACATGGTGCCCTTTTTGGGGAGCTGATTTTTCCCTGCATTAAAAGCTCACCCTGTATCTAACTCTGTCCTCGTGGGAAGGCAAATTAAAGTATTTTTTATCTCTGCTCTCTTCCTTACTTTGTTTTTGTTTTCTATCATTTTTTTTTCTTTTCTTTTTTTCTTTCTTTCGAATTACTTCCTATGGGTGGCTCACTTCGTAAGGCGATCAGTATGTTCGGCTTAAGTTGGAAATAGAATTTTCGTCAGTCTGTCACGTTTAAGACTTTTTGTAGTAGAGACCCCCCCCCCCCCAAAAAAAAATACCCTCGCCAAAAACTACCCTCGCCACCCCAAAACAGGCAAACTGCGGGTTGCAGTAAAAGAAAGAAAACATTTTATTACCCCATTGAATCCATGCACTTCATTAAGTATTTGCATGAAAAAATTGTCTCCCTTACATTTCTACTTCCGCATAAAGGCACACGGGTCGCTGTCTATCATTCCGCGATGCGTTCCACGGTGGTATTTATTCTAACCGTAACCCTAAAACTAACGCTAACCCTATCCTTGTGGTGTCTTGGTTCCCGGCTTTTGATCGGGCATTTTAGACGACGGTCGCGTCTTTAGGGATTATCAACCACCAGGCTAACAATTTATATATGTGTAGCTAAGTTGACGAATGAACAAGATCGATAAAAAACATATATGTATCGAATCGATCACCATTTTGCAAGTGTTAAATTTTAACAATAGAACTTTGTTAATATAAAAAAAGAAAATGTAACAGTTATATAACAACAATTGTACACAGATGTAAAATATAAAGTTGCTGAACGTTGAAAAGTTCTCGAATGCAAAAAGAGAACACCAGCATATTACATTTGTTTTCAACTTTCGTTGTGCTTGCACGCGTTTGTGTGAGTGTGTGTGTGTGTGTGTGTGGTTACCTACTTGTATGTAAGGTGTTATTAAGGAGACAGCAGACGTGCTTAAAGCTGATTTTTTTGGCTTGGCACTTAAAATCGGGTTTCTTCGATGGACGGTAGTTGTTGATAAGAGTCGAGCCGCGTCCTCTGTGTCTCTCAGAACAACTCTGATCTCGTTGACCAGTTCAGCTGTTGTGTTTCATTTCACACCTACTTGTTACATTCTGATAAAAAAACAAAAACACGTGTGAACCCTTTTCACTGAGTTCGCACTCTGTCCAATAATCTGTATGTACTTATTTTATTAGCAAATGACCTTGGTGATTCACGCTTAAAGAAGAAAGAAATGAAAAGGAAGAAGAGGGAAGAAGAGGAAAGAGTAAGCTCAAAGAACATAGAAAGAAAAAGGGCTAAAAGCTAGCACTTTCCTTCAATGCTCGTTCGTCTCATCGATTTCTGATCTAACATAACCAAACCCTAACCCTAACCCTAAACCCTAACCCTAATCCTAACGACCCATGTCTTGACAAGACTCACAAAAGTAGGTTATGAGCGCGTGCGAGTACTGCGCATGACTGGCGAGTTTTTTTTTCGGCACTTCTGCCGTATATATGAAGCAGCTGCCGATTAAGAAATCGAAATTGAAGAGTTCCGTTTTTTTTTCTCCAAGTACCATTCATTCAGAATTCACCGGAAGTTGAATTTAGTATTTAGAAAATGGAGTTAAATTAGATTAATCTTCGAGACATTGGTAATTTAATGAACCAGCCGCAAAGAAACAATAGATTTTTTACAGGCATACTGCCTGATTTGTTAGGGTTAGGGTTTAGGGTTAGGGTTTAGGGTTAGGGTTAGGGTTAGGGTTTTTTATTTAAAAAAAAAGAAATTGTTAATTGTTTCTTGTTACCCAAAAACAAATTAGTCTTGCATTTTTTTATGTTGTAAAAAAATCACTTCCGGTTGAATTACCTCCCTTTATTTTCAGTAGAAGGACAGAAAATCTGCTTCATATATACGGCAAAAGTGCCTTTTTTTCTTTTTTTTTACTTTAAAATAAAATGTTCTTTGGTCTGTCAGGCTTAGATTTTAAATAATATTTTTAGGAATTAGCCATGCATCTGTATAGTCAATGTCTCTCTCTGTTGGTCTGTGTCAAACTTTATCTTTAAATAACATTTTCGACAATTTGTCATATTGCGGTTTGAAATATCTCTTTAGTCGACTGTAAGTCTGACAATCTTACGTTTGAAATAGTATGTATGTCAGTCTGTCAGGTTGAAATTTTAATTATGTTTTTCGTCGATCTGTCCGATTAAGTTCGAAATAGTATTTTCGTTGGTCTGTCACGATTAAGTTCGAAATAGGATTTTCGTTGGTCTGTCACGATAAAAAAGGTCGAAATAGGATTTTCGTCGGTCGGTCACGATTAAGTGCGAAATAGGATTTTCGTCGGTCGGTCACGATTAAGTTCGAAATAAGATTTTCGTTGGTCTGTCACGATTAAGTTCGAAATAGGATTTTTTCGTCGGTCGGTCACGATTAAGTTCGAAATAAGATTTTCGTTGGTCTGTCACGATTAAGTTCTGAATAGGTTTTCGTCGGTCTGTCACGATTAATTTCTAAATAGCATTTTGTCGGTCTGTCAGGCTTTATTTTTAAATAAGATTTCTGTCGATCTGTCGCGCTCAAGTTTTAAATAGTGTTTTTCGATGTGTCCATGCATCTCTCTAAGTGGCTGTGTCCGTCAGTAGGTGTCCAACGCTTATATTGTAAATAGTCTGTTCGTCAATCTGTCATACTTGAGTTTTAAATAACATTTTCCTCTCTCTGTTATGTTTAGATTTGAAATAGCATTTACTTCAGTTGGTTACACTTTGATGAAAATGCAATTTCAAAATTACCTCCCTGTCTGTCATGCTTGAAGTTCTAAATTGCATTTTTGTTACGCATCAGTTTAAAATAAAATGTTCGTCCCTTTGTTACACGCTTAAGTTTGAAATGGCATTTTCGTTTGTACGTCATCCTTCATGTTTTAAATAGCATTTTCGTCCGTCTGTTACGCTTAAGTTAAAAATATCCTGTTAATCGCTGAACGAGCTGATGTAACAGACACATCTTAAGAATGTCCGTTCTCTTTGACTATTTGTAATTATTACATTTTGTTTTAATAAATCGCCCTGAACGTTTATCTCTTGTCTCCGTTTTTTTATAGGTTATTTAAGTGTTTTGTCTTGCTATCTGTAATGTAACCGTTTTGGTTGTTCGTAACGTGTATAAACCATTATACACTCGTTGTTGTTGTTGTGGGGATATCTATGGATAAAATCATTCGGACGTCGATGTTTTGTTTTTTATAAGAGGTTAATTAAACAACTTGCAATATTCGCAAATCGGATGAAAAGAACTTTGGACTTTAACAAATATAAGGTCCCACTATGGAGAAAGAAAGGGAGAGATAGACAGACAGATGGATAAACATATAGATAACTTGTCTCGGTAGACTTGGCTACATTGTGCGTGACAGTCTTCGCCCTAACCGGAACTCTTCAAGGAGAGACCCCGTTTTGTGTCCGCCTGCTTAGGTTGTCAGCAGAGGTTTCTCCAACTTCCGTTAACGAAAGGTTTGTTTCTGACCTCCCATCCGTCAATCACTCTTCCATCAAACTAGCGGTTTTCGATACGTAACAGTAATACTCATCTAAAGAAGGTTTCATAATAATAAAACACTTTTAGAATATGTTGTAAGTGCAAGAAATCATAATAAAAATGCTCTAAAAAATCAAACCAACACTGCTTCAGGTAAACTATTTTAAGACAGCTTACATGTCTGAAGTTATGGCTTTGGAAAAGTTATATTTAGTGTTTTAAAATTAGATTTGTTTAATTTTGGGTATAATTTGCATGGAATTTACATATTATTTTCATCTCATTAAAACTTGAGTTAAAATAATTTCCTTTCTGAGGGAGAATATCATTCGGCACCGGGGAGATCTTTATGTGAATTGTTACGATTTCACTTCAAGATAGCCATGGCTAAAACATATATTGCTGCTATGGTGCTATGGTGATATGTTTTTTATCCAATCAGCAGCCTCTAATTTATAGCTTTGGACACATTTCTAATATTAGTAGTTCTAAACGAAAGTCCTGACTTTAGCACAGATGAACATCCTAACCTTAAACCAATAGAAAGACAGAAAACATATCAATAAAATCTAGTGGTCACTAACACGATTTCTGCTGGTCACTTACCTAATTTTAGAGTAGTGGTCACTAATCTGATTTTAGAGTGGTGGTCACTAACCTAATTTCAGAGTGGTGGTCACTAACCTGATTTCAAAGTGGTGATCACTAACCTGATTTTAGAGTGGTGGTCACTAACCTGATTTCAGAGTGGTGATCCTTAACCTAATTTCAAAGTGGTGGTTACTAAACCTAAATTCAGAGTGGTGGTCACTTACCTAATTTCAGAGTGGTGGTCACTTACCTAATTTCAGAGTGGTGGTCACTAACCTAATTTCAGAGTGGTGATCACTAACCTAATTTCAGAGTGGTGGTTACTAACCTAATTTCAGAGTGGTGGTCACTAACCTAATTTCAAAGTGGTGGTCACTAACCTGATTTTATTTAGAGTGGTGGTCACTAACCTAATTTAAAAGTGGTGGTCAATAAACTTATTTCAGAGTGGTGGTCACTAAGCTAATTTAAAAGTGGTGGTCACTAACTTAATTTAAAAGTGGTGGTCAATAACCTTATTTCAGAGTGGTGGTCACTAAGCTAATTTAAAAGTGGTGGTCATTAACCTGATTTCAGAGTGGTATTCATTAACCTGATTTCAGAGTGGTGGTCACTAACCTAATTTCAGAGTGGTGATCCTTAACCTAATTTCAAAGTGGTGGTTACTAAACCTAAATTCAGAGTGGTGGTCACTTACCTAATTTCAGAGTGGTGGTCACTTACCTAATTTCAGAGTGGTGGTCACTAACCTAATTTCAGAGTGGTGATCACTAACCTAATTTCAGAGTGGTGGTTACTAACCTAATTTCAGAGTGGTGGTCACTAACCTAATTTCAAAGTGGTGGTCACTAACCTGATTTTATTTAGAGTGGTGGTCACTAACCTAATTTAAAAGTGGTGGTCAATAAACTTATTTCAGAGTGGTGGTCACTAAGCTAATTTAAAAGTGGTGGTCACTAACTTAATTTAAAAGTGGTGGTCAATAACCTTATTTCAGAGTGGTGGTCACTAAGCTAATTTAAAAGTGGTGGTCATTAACCTGATTTCAGAGTGGTATTCATTAACCTGATTTCAGAGTGGTGTTCACTAACCTGATTTCAGAGTGGTGGCTACTAACCTAATTTCACGTTTGGCGGTCACTAACACAATGTCATTTTTTTTTTAATTGATTATTTGCTATTTAAAATATGAATGTGTTCTTTTTCGTTTGAATATATTTTAAAATAGTTCATTTTTTTAGTAGCTTATTTACATTTTTATATAATTGTAATGGTTTGTTATATACTGAAAATATTTTTTTAATATTTTAGTTTAGTTTTTCAATACTGTAATAGTGTCTATAAATAAATAAAAATTAAAATTAAATATAATAGTAATAACGTATCCAATACAAAATATTCCCGAAGAAATCGTCTTTTTATTCGACGGCGCCAGAGAAATTCCTTTCGATGACTGTCGAGGTTTTCTGGTCGAAAATGATGAGAGACTGTTGATAATCTAATATAATATTGTCAATTTCCGATTTCGAAACCGGAAGCCGTCAGCAAGTTAACTGTTTCTCTTTTACCGAACCATTCGTGGCTATAAAAGTATTCTTTTCATGCACAGATGCTTGTGGGGTGTTCTCTAAAAAAGGAAACCGCATGCGATTGAAATTGTACCTGATATCTTACCTGTATTATTCTGTAGAAAGATAGCAGAAATCAACTGGGCTCAATTTTTGGAGAGCTTGTTTATACTTACCTCTGGTAGCCTTGTTAGATAATGGTGGGATGGCCGCATTGTATACGACGCCCCAGAGAGGGTGGCAGTAGCGAGGAAAAATCGGAAGTGATGTCACTTCTGTTCGACTTGATCAAGCCCTCTTGTTCCTGCCCCTCGACGAAGGCGGTTGAGAATAAAGCGTGTCCCGCAAAAAAACTGGGACCCTAACCCCCTTCAATTAGGCCACCGATCCATCCACTGCCGGAAATACCTCTAGAAGTCTTCTTTTGGAATCTGTTCATCTCCGCTGTCGCGTTCCGCATTATCTCTTTTTGCGCACCCTCTCAACAACAGCTGCACTCCGAGCAGTTTGGAGCTTGTCAGAACGCTGGTCGTTTTTTGAATCGGTTGAACTACTCCTTAATTTGTGTCACACATCGCATCTTCTCCAAACACCTGCTGAATCTAACGCGGCGGCGAAGATGAACACCATTCCAGAGGAAGACTTCCAGTGGTGTTTCCGGCAGTGGATGGATCGGTGGGCTAAGTGTGTGCAAACACAAGGGGCCTACTTTTAAGGGTATTAGGGGTCCCAACCCGTCACGTATTTGAACTATTTTTTTCTGGCCTAAGGTCGGATACTTTTTAGACAAGACTCATATGATACTATCGGGGCCCGGGGAGTCACTCAGTGTACTATTCTGGCTGACTCGGCAATAAATATAACCCGAGGTCACGAGGATCGCATGCTTTCCGACTAGCTGTTCCGTCGATCGCTCCACCCTCATGATGTATGTAAGATCCGAAGAACTTTGGTGTTCATGCAGATATGTCAGGAACGTTGTGTATATCAAGGAGGTGACGGCTCGTATAGATACCGAGCATCCTCTGTCACTAAACGTATCGGACCATGCAAAAAATAATGGTTAAACAAAAGAGACGCTTTTTCCTCTTCACCGGTATCTTCCGGTTGACCTGGCCAAACACACGCGCACTCTATTTACAACTTTTTAATAAACACACGAAATCATAAACAAACGAAATCGTCCCAAATACTTTTTCTTTTAAAACATGTTAAACGTATTGCAAAAAAAAGATGCGCACTATAAGATTTTATTTTATTATGCATTCTGCCCTCGTGGGGAGGCAAGTAAATAATGACACAAAAAAAATGTAGAACGTTAAATAATAAATATATAATACCTCCGCCCTAAATAAAAATATTAACATGTTTTAAAAGAAAATGGATGATTTCGTTGTAAATAGAATGCGCGCGTGTTAGGTCAACCGGAAGCCACCAGTGAAGACGTTGTTTGGCCATTGTTTTGGGGTCCGTATTCTTTGTATCGTCCAACATATCCTACGGAATCGACAACGTCGGATCGGCGTTGGAAGGGGGTGGGAGACGAATGGCTTTTCTCGCGACCCTGGCCCTAGCGCAAATGATAGTCTGGACGTCACACCTGAGAGATGATCAAACAGACTATTGATGTCAAAGGAAGCGAAGAACTCGGTATCGTTTGAGAGGGATAATTTGTGTATATAAGACACAAATTGAAAGAAGCGGAAGTACAGTGAGTACTGGCTTAAGGATATCAACTAACGATTTTTTCAAGGTCATGTTGTGCAGAACCCAACATTGATAGAACACGGCGTAAAATAATGTTGGGTTTATGAACCTTAGATACATTCTAGGCCTTTGAGAGCCGATAGGTCGTATTCTCTAGGAAATCTCTTTAGAAATAAAATTGCTTTTTATAAAGTTGAAGAAACCTTTTCTGGATTTGTTTTTTATTTCAATGCGAAAAGTATCATTATGGCTTAAACAACCTATATTGAAAAATATTATTTTTATTATCCAAAATGTTGTACAACGTGGATCAGGATTACACCGTCTATTCCATTTGTCTGGACGAAGGATAATAAATATTAGTGTTCGACTATAGTAATTGCGCTGTTTCAAAATATGTTTTCTGCCAAAAGCAATCGCGTGAGTTAGAACGTATGGCAGATAACTTCCGGCCAATTCACCTAACTGGATTTTAACGCTAGTTAATTAATTCATCAGTAGAAATTGTTGAGAATATAATAGTCAAATCTCACTAAATATGTTTATTTTATCAATGGAGGCAACATTCTAAGCCGGCAGATAAGACAAATTTTCAGTATTGGATTGAGAATGAGACGAATAATACAAGATATGTTTATACGAATATTTTCAAGTCTCAAACTTCTTGGTTATCAAATTCTGCAAATATTGATTATACGAAGAAGCTGCTTTAATAAGAGTCAAAATATCGCCATTAGACAAAACTTTAAAAAGCGAAGTTTGTCAAAGAAAGAAAATGGGGGGGGGGGGCTGGAGAGATAAAGGGGTCGGGGAAAATTTTAGGGGTCAGGTCAAATTTTTTTAGGGTCGGGCCAAATTTTTTATTTTTTATTTTTGAACTTAAAATACTTCTCAGGGTTGGGGGAGAGTGAAAAACAAGTTGGGGGGGCTGGGTAGATTGAGGGTCGGGGAAAAATATAGGGGTCGAACTTTTAAGAGGTCGAGCCACATTTTTTCTTTTTTTAACCTAAAATACTTCTCAGGGTTGGGGGAGAGTGAAAAACAAGTTGGAGGGGCTTGATAGATTGAGGGGTCGGGGAACATTTTAGGGGTCGGGCCGAACTTTTAGGGGTCGGGTAAGAATTTTTTCTTTTTTTTTTGTGAACTTAAAATATTTCTCAGGGTTGGGGGAGAGTGAGGAACGAGTTGGGGGGGGCTGGAGAGATTGAGGGGTCGGGGAATATTTTAGGGGTCGTGCCTAACTTTTTAGGGGTCGGGCCAAATTTTTCTTTTTTTTTAACTTAAAATATTTCTCAAGGTGGGGGGAGAGTAAAAAAAAGTTGGGGCGGGGCTTGAGAGATTGGGTGGTTGGGGAAGTTTTTAGGGGGTCAGGTCAAACTTTTTAGAGGGTCGGACCAAATTTTTTTTGTTTTTGTTTTTGTTTACTTAAACTATTTCTCAGGGTTGGAGGAGAGTAAAAATGCAAATTGGAAGGGTGGGGTTAGAGAGATGTGGGGAGGGCGTCGGGGAAAATGTTAGGGGTCGGGCTAATGAATTTTAAATAACATATAAAAGTGTATTCTCATGTAAACTTCCCAGAGTAAGATGATGAGAGTATTCCTGAATCTATAAACCCACCCCTTACGGGTCCATTAGGGCATATTTCATCGGGGGGGGGGGGGCTTTTCAGTTATTGTTCATTATATTTTATAGTAATGTGAAATTGCTGGGTCATATTGTAATTTAATTACGTAATACCTCATGTTCATAAAACAATTCATGGTTTATAAGGAAATTTATTTGTTAGAAGATAGCTAAGGAAGAACGATAACTCATGTTTAAAACACAATTTAGTTTTTTAAAACAAGCTTAGGGAATATACATAACATATAAAAGTGTATTCTCATGTAAACTTCCCAGAGTAAGATGAAGAGAGTATTCCCGAATCTATAAACCCACCCCTTAAGGGTCCATTGGGGCGTATTTCATCAGGGGGGAACTGTGTTCAGTTATTTTTCATTATATTTTATAGTAATTTGAAAATCCTGAGTCATATTTTAATTTAATTACCTAATAATTTGAAATAACTTTTAATTTTATTTAACGTTTCTTAGCGCCAGGGACGCGCCTTTAAATTTTTAGTTCTTTGGTATTGTTTTTTAAATAAGCGACAAACGCTAATGAAACTATTGCTACTATTTTACGAAAGAAAATTATAGGAAATTACAACATGGCCGCCAGCGATTAAGTAATTGCATTCAAATTCAACTTTAAAGTCTTGAAAAAATAAAATATAATTTTATTTCGGGATCAAAAATACAATGTAAGAATAATTAATAACATTCATCCAAAATGTTTGTTTATTTACATAGCATATTTCTTTAAGAAAATCCACAAGAATGGGGTTTCTCCCCAGTGTGTCTACGCATGTGTATTTTTACATTGAGTATATGATTTACCACAAATTTCACAAGAATAAGGTTTCTCTCCAGTGTGGGTTCGGTTGTATGATTTTTTACTTCAGGTTTTGTAGTAAATGATTTACCACAAATTTCACAAGAATAAGGTTTCTCCCCAGTGTGGGTTCGGTTGTGTGATTTTACTTCAGGTTTTGTAGTAAATCATTTACCACAACTTTCACAAGAATAAGGTTTCTCCCCAGTGTGGGTTCGGTTGTGTGATTTTACTTCAGGTTTTGTAGTAAATGATTTACCACAAATTTCACAAGAATAAGGTTTCTCCCCAGTGAGGGTTCGGTTGTGTGATTTTACTTCAGATTTTGTAGTAAATGATTTACCACAAATTTCACAAGAATAAGGTTTCTCCCCAGTGTGGGTTCGGTTGTGTGATTTTACTTCAGATTTTGTAGTAAATGATTTACTACAAATTTCACAAGAATAAGATTTCTCCCCAGTGTGGGTTCGGGTGTGTGATTTTTACTTCAGGTTTTGTAGTAAATGATTTACCACAAATTTCACAAGAATAAGGTTTCTCCCCAGTGTGGGTTCGGTTGTGTGATTTTACTTCAGGTTTTGTAGTAAATCATTTACCACAAATTTCACAAGAATAAGGTTTCTCCCCAGTAGTAAATGATTTACCACACATTTCAAAAAAATAAGGTTTCTCCCCAGTGTGGGTTCGGTTGTGTGATTTTTCTTCTAATTTTGTAGTAAATGATTTACTACAAATTTCACAAGAATAAGGTTTCTCCCCAGTGTGGGTTCGGGTGTGTGATTTTACTTTAGGTTTTGTAGTAAATGATTTACCACAAATTTCACAAGAATAAGGTTTCTCCCCAGTGTGGGTTCGGTTGTGTGATTTTACTTCAGGTTTTGCAGTAAATGATTTACCACAAATTTCACAAGAATAAGGTTTCTCCCCAGTGTGGGTTCGGTTGTGTGATTTTACTTCAGGTTTTGTAGTAAATGATTTACCACAAATTTCACAAGAATAAGGTTTCTCCCCAGTGTGGGTTCGGTTGTGTGATTTTACTTCAGGTTTTGCAGTAAATGATTTACCACAAATTTCACAAGAATAAGGTTTCTCCCCAGTGTGGGTTCGGTTGTGTGATTTTACTTCAGGTTTTGTAGTAAATGATTTACCACAACTTTCACAAGAATAAGGTTTCTCCCCAGTGTGGGTTCGGTTGTGTGATGTTACTTCAGGTTTTGTAGTAAATGATTTACCACAACTTTCACAAGAATAAGGTTTCTCTCCAGTGTGGGTTCGGTTGTGTGATTTTACTTCAGATTTTGTAGTAAATGATTTACCACAAATTTCACAAGAATAAGGTTTCTCCCCAGTGTGGGTTCGGTTGTGTTATTTTACTTCAGGTTTTGCAGTAAATGATTTACCACAACTTTCACAAGAATAAGGTTTCTCCCCAGTGTGGGTTCGGTTGTGTGATTTTACTTCAGGTTTTCTAGTAAATGATTTACCACAAATTTCACAAGAATAAGGTTTCTCCCCTAGTGTGGGTTCGGTTGTGTGATTTTACTTCAGATTTTGTAGTAAATGATTTACCACAAATTTCACAAGAATAAGGTTTCTCCCCAGTGTGGGTTCGGGTGTGTGATTTTACTTCAGGTTTTGTAGTAAATGATTTACCACAAATTTCACAAGAATAAGGTTTCTCCCCAGTGTGGGTTCGGGTGTGTGATTTTACTTCAGGTTTTGTAGTAAATGATTTACCACAAATTTCACAAGAATAAGGTTTCTCCCCAGTGTGGGTTCGGTTGTGTGATTTTACTTCAGGTTTTGCAGTAAATGATTTACCACAACTTTCACAAGAATAAGGTTTCTCCCCAGTGTGGGTTCGGTTGTGTGATTTTACTTCAGGTTTTCTAGTAAATGATTTACCACAAATTTCACAAGAATAAGGTTTCTCCCCTAGTGTGGGTTCGGTTGTGTGATTTTACTTCAGATTTTGTAGTAAATGATTTACCACAAATTTCACAAGAATAAGGTTTCTCCCCAGTGTGGGTTCGGTTGTGTGATTTTACTTCAGGTTTTGTAGTAAATGATTTACCACACATTTCACAAGAATAAGGTTTCTCCCCAGTGTGGGTTCGGTTGTGTGATTTTTTACTTCAGGTTTTGTAGTAAATGATTTACCACAAATTTCACAAGAATAAGGTTTCTCCCCAGTGTGGGTTCGGTTGTGTGATTTTACTTCAGATTTTGTAGTAAATGATTTACCACAAATTTCACAAGAATAAGGTGTCTCCCCAGTGTGGGTTCGGGTGTGTGATTTTACTTTAGGTTTTGTAGTAAATGATTTACCACAAATTTCACCAGAATAAGTTTTCTCCCCAGTGTGGGTTCGGGTGTGTGATTTTACTTAAGGTTTTGTAGTAAATGATTTACCACAAATTTCACCAGAATAAGTTTTCTCCCCAGTGTGGGTTCGGGTGTGTGATTTTACTTCAGGTTTTGTAGTAAATGATTTACCACAAATTTCACAAGAATAAGGTTTCTACCCAGTGTGGGTTCGGTTGTGTGATTTTTCTTCAGATTTTGTAGTAAATAAATGATTTACCACAAATTTCACAAGAATAAGGTTTCTCCCCAGTGTGGGTTCGGTTGTGTGATTTTACTTCAGGTTTTGTAGTAAATGATTTACCACAAATTTCACCAGAATAAGTTTTCTCCCCAGTGTGGGTTCGGTTGTGTGATTTTACTTAAGATTTTGTAGTAAATGATTTACTACAAATTTCACCAGAATAAGGTTTCTCCCCAGTTTCGGTATGCATTATTTACACACTAATAAGGTTTATCTCTAGTGCGGGATCATATATCTCTAGTCTTACATCAGATTACTTTGTAAATCTTTTACTACAAATTCCCCACAAATAAGGTTTCTTGCTTTTTTTGTATATCACTTAACTGAGATTTCAGAAATAAAACGGCTTCTTCTTGGGACTAATACTTAATGAAACACAGTGCAGGACAGTATATGTATTTTTAATGAATATGTTGCATAAATGCTGAGAGACAAATTTATTTTTGTTTTTAAATGTGTTTTATTCACGTGAATTAACACATTTCAGAAGACTAACAATTCTATTCTATATATGTGTATCAGATACTTTCATTTTTCTCCACTGTGGCTGTTACCTGTGAATGTATAAGAAATTTTATTTAACAATTACTGCAATAATGAAAATAGATATATCAATTATATCTAAATATAACAGAAAAGTTTCATCCTGCAACCATCATTGAAAATACACAATTGTTAGATATGGGGCAAGTGATGTCTCTAACTTTAAATTGTAAACAGGATTTAGCCATCTGCTTTAAAATTTCACAAGTATAAATCTCATCTTTTAAATTCTAAATAATTCAACATACAGATTCAGATTTTCTTGCACCTGAGCAAATGACATAATCGTCTTTATAAACATAAAAAATAAAATATCAACGATATATTGGATACAAAAATAAATGTAGTAAACATTAAAAACTAAAATATAAGTAGTATTGGATTCAAAAATAAATGTAGTCAGGTTCAATAAAATTAAGTAGAACTTAAGTTGTTCCAAGTATTTCCTTACAGGCTATAACTTTTCACTTTAAACCATATAGAAATTGAATATTAAATATATTAAATATATATATATATATATATATATATATATATATATATATATATATATATATATATATATATATATATATAGAGAGAGAGAGAGAGAGAGAGAGAGATCTGTATATTAAATCATATCCAGACTCTAAGGATAAATGTCACACAGATGAGAACATATATGTCTTAACTAACAGATTCGGGTGAATTATGAGAACACATACTGAATGATAAGAGGTAACACATCTCAGCAAAAATACTACATAATAAAATATCAATGATATTGTATACAAAAAAATAAATGTAGTTAGATTAAATGAAATTTAGTAGAACTTAAGTTGTTCCAAGCATTTCCTTACAGGCTATAACTTTTCACTTTAAACCATATAGAAATTGGATTTAATATACAGAATTTGTTAAAAAATCACACATGTTAAAACAGTAGTTAGAAACTTCCAGAATTTTACAGGGTGTAATAGATAATCAGTAAAAATGTTACCCTTAAAATATGGCAGGTGTAAAGTGAGAATATTACACAAATGAGAACATATATGTTTGAGCTAACAGATTCTAAGGATGAATACTACACAGATGAGAACACATATGTCTGAGCTAACAGTCCTCGGATGAATGCTACACCAATAAGTATACATATTGTCTGAGCTAACAACATTTTAGAACGAATGCTACACAGATGAAAACACATATGTCTGAGATAACAAATCTCAGCAAAAATACTACATAGATGAGAATATATATGTCTGAGACCAGAAATTCTTTTCCTACTTAGTGTTTAGTTTAACTAGTAATGCCAGTCTCGACATATACAGGAAGAGCGTCATCATACTCCTGGCAGGAAACACTAAAAATATTATTTCTTCAGAGTCTTACCTTACACATGTCTCTGCATGTGTCACCTCTCTATTCTACACTCACTAAAAAGAAATAGAAAAATAACATTAAACTGGCCAACATGCAATTTAAATAATAGCCATGGTTCGCCTCAGGACGAAAGCACATTGTGGGTGTCAGAGCTAAACCTCTCCAGTCTTGTAGTAGGTCAGTTGTTTACCTGCTCTTTGAATGTCTGAGACCAAGGTTAACAGGCAAACAATCAACGTTACTCTCTAGCTAAGCGAGAATAATAAGGCCAATGTTGCGCAGACGTAGGCTGCGCTCTACAAAGCCTTTGCGATAGACCCCTGCACAGCATACAAATGTTTTACTATCCGGAAACTATTAGCAGACGAAACTGGATATAGACTGAGCTGATGATACCAATCACAGTTTGAAATATTTGATAATGGATAATAAATTCCAGAAAAACCTAGATTTAATGTGGCTTTTGAGGGAGAAAACATTAATGTTTAAGAAGCAACAATAGCCATGGTTCCCCTCAGGATGAAGGAACACTTTGGGTGTCAGGGCTTAACCTCTCTACTCTTGTAGTAGGTCAGAGGTCAGTTGTTTACTTGCCCTTTGAATGTCTGAGACCAAGGTTAACAGTCAAACAATCAACGTTACTCTCCTTCAAAAAGACTTTGTACAAACAAATTTGACTAGTTTGTATGCACCTCTACTACATGCTTTCATGTAACAAGTAGGAAAGAGAAGAATACTATATAACTGAATGTTACACACTCTGATTCAAAATTGTTTGTGCTTAAATGTGAACCGAAAAGAAAATAAGATAAACTTCTACCCTCACAACTTATTCTTATTCTTTACACAAATGAGATTCTACTTTCTTTAAACAATATATTTTTAATGTCTAACGAGTCATCAATTATTAAGGCCAAAAGTCCACTCGAGAATAAGGGTGATTGCCAAGACAGTGAGATCGCATGAGGATTTGAGATAACGGTTTAAAAAAGAAAAATGTGATTATTTCAGAGATAGGCTAAACAAGAATTTGTAAACATTGGACTTGAACACGACTATGTTGTAATCAGCAAAGAAGCAAACTCGTGGTATTGTGTTCCACAGACGAGTAGCTCTTGACCATAAACTTTTTTTCTTGTGGAAGTTATGTTTAGCTTTGGGTACACAGAGGAATACATGAAACTTATCTACAGTGATTGTAACGAGACGAGTTTTTGTTGTGACTGTTTTACAAGGGTAGCCATAGTTTGGAGCTCAGTCGAGCACTTACCATGAAAATAATGATAGAGGTGAGAAAAACTAGTAACCTCTATTCTGTGAGAAGAAAGTTGTAGGAAAGAGAACGGGATATGTCCTACAAGATTTTTAAGTCTATTTTGTACTCTGAGAAGGCAGAAAAGTGTGCTTTGAGTGGCACCTTCCCATATGTGGCAACAGTACTCCTTAGGCTGTATCAGACTATTAAATAAGGAGAGGATTGTGTCAGAATTGAACTATCCAACCAATTTTCCAGCAACCTGATCAATAGATTTGATTTAAGTCTTCCATGTCATATCTGGAATGAAGGTCAGTACTAGAAACTTATTAAAGTAGAGGGCTTCCTCAATGAGAGAGCCATTCATTTCAATTTCAGCAAAGTGAGGACCTCAGCGTTGGTGGTGAAAGGAGACATGTTTGGTTTTAGTTGTATTAAAAGTAACCAGCCACCCTTAAGATCTTAATCATTTATGCTCTTCGAACTGTTGCCATAGATGGTTGTCTCATCTGCATGAAAGTCAATGAAAATTAAAAGATGATTTGAGAGATAATTGATAAAGATCAGAAAGAGGGTTGGGTCTAGAATGGATCCTTGAAGCACACAATCATTGATAGTATCTGTTTCTGACTTCTGTCCATTAACGACTACTCTTATTAACCTAACACTTCTTGATTTATCACAGATTCAAACAATTTACTCATGATGCACTGGAGACTGATTGGTCTGTACTGAGATGCAGAAGATCGATCTCTAGTACTTTTTAATCCTGGGATGACTGAAAAGTTTTTTAAAATGATGGGAAGCATTTCTTCTTTAAGCAATGATTGCACAGCTTTGTAAGAATTGGAGCTAGTTCTGGTAGCAGCTTCTGAAACACTATGATTGGAATGTTGTCAGGACAAATTGCCTAGCTAGAATCAAGATTTTTGATAAGATTGACAACATCTCACACAGATATACGGATATCAATCACTCAGTGTGTTTACAATCATAAATTCAGGAGTTAGGCAGCCCTGTTCACTATGGTTTGAATTTGATTAAAAGTTCTTTGCAAAGATTTTAGCTTCATCAGATGCTGAGGAAATCACATCTGGTCCATTAATGATGGTTGGAATAGTGGTCATATATCTGTTTAGGACCCTGTTTGTTATTTGCCAGAACTCTTGTGAACCAAGCTCTGCTCACCCACTCTAGATTTAATGCATTAGCCATAGGACCTTTTAGCATGTTTTTATAATTCTTTTGCAGTGGTTGAAAATTATATATGGTCGCCAGTTGAGCTCCACAAATTACATTATTGAAAAAATACCTTAAATGCATCTCCTTCACTGATAAAATACAAAAAAAACTTATAACCTCTTTTAAATAGTAAATAATCCATTTTTAACACAAATAGGTCATGAATGAGTAGGAAAACTAAAATAAAGTATTTTTTGTTTAACTTTTGATTGCATTTGAAAGATAAAAGCATTAAGTTGATATCTAAAAGCAAACAAATTTATATTTACATGTGAAAAAAAAATAGAATGAAAAATGTCATCAAAACAGTAGAAAAATCAGTTTAAACTGAAGATTCAATAAAATATGTTTAAAAATTCGCTGGAAAGGTAAATATCAGTTTTCTGGAATTGTTCCCAAGATAATTATTAAATTAATGTCTAAAGAGAGTGAACTACAAAAGAATGTACCTCTTTTATTTTACTAAACATTGCTTAATTATCCACCCAAAAAGTGAACATTCGGTTCTGGACATTTTTTCGTAAACATAAAAATACGGCTACAAAATCTCAAAGTATGGAAAGCTCAAACTACAGTAATAGTTTTTTTTTGTTTCAATTTTTACGTTACGAACTGTGTCAATTTTATTAATTATTTTTACATGATGATTGATGAAAATCTTGAATAATTACATCACTCGATTTATTCTTTAAGAATTTTTGCACGTACCTAGATTATCTTTCAAATAATTTATGTCGCTAAAAGTAACGTTTACAGAAGTAGGTTTTTCATTTTTGACTTGGCCAAACTCGAATAAAGTGCAAGTATTGAATAATACAGAAAATATATTAATTACTGTATAAAAAATTATGATCTTAATGTGCGAAAATCCGAGAATTAAAAAACAATAAAAAAATTTTAATTGAATTCAGTTGAATTTCTTTGTTGATTGCATTTATAACGAAAAGCTTTTTAAAACTTTAACATAAAATTTAGTCGTAAAGTTAGAATAGTATACAACGTTAAAATAAATAGTCTAATTTAAACCCCATTATTTACATGTGTTAACTATTCTGTCCCTACACTTGGAAGGCATTTTAAAACTCGAAATTCAGTCATAAAATGAACGCAATGAAAACAATTTCGGTAATTGTTGAACTTACCTTTATGTATTTCTTTCATTTTTTGTTATAAAAATGAAATTGATATAATAATCAAGGTGCCCGGAAAACTCGTCACAGGAAAATTTGTAAACGGAAAATTCGTAAACGGAAAATTCGTAAATGGAAAATTCGTAAACGGAAAATTCGTCACTTTTGGCCAAGTAGGAAAATTCGGCAATTATCGAATAAATATCGATTGAAAATAGATTTTAGAACCGTTTTTACAGGAGATATACTTGTAAATACGAGGCTACCCACCTCCCCAGTGGAGAACATTTTTTCATATTATTTTTTTGGTACTTGTGCAGTTTACGAACCGGGCTATTTTTTAGATAAGATTTTCAAGTTACGATATCTTTTGTTTATTAAATTGTTAGGTAAAAGTACAGAATAGTTAACACCCCCCTCACTCCATGTTAAGAATGGCTTTCTAAATAATGTTATTTCAACCCAGTTCGTAATTACGTTACAAAATTAAAGGTTTGGATCGGGTTATTTTTTACATAAAATTTTCAAGTTAAATTCAATTTTTACGATATCTTCCGTTTATTTAATCCTTACGTGAAAGTACAGAATAGTTAACAAAGCACCCCCCCCCCATTCTCCCCATGTAAAAAATCGTTGTCTAAATAATGTTATTATTTCAAGCCTGGTTCGTAATTAAGTTACGAGATGAAATCCATCATAATTCATTTAGATTTATTCGTAAACAAGTCAGCCATTTTAATTGACAAAACATCAATTACTTCGTGTGTGTGCAAAACTTGAAAGGAATTTATAAACTATCGAGTAACTGGCTTTATATTCTTAGAAAATGTCCATGTATTTAAAAAAGCAAAATTGTTTTCTAACAAAATCAGTGTTTTTATTTCATCTTGCCTAAAACTTGTTTTAACTAACAACTTTATTTAATACTTAAAAAAAGAAATTCTTCTTTCAAATAAATCGTTGTATGGTCGGAACAAAAAAATCAGAAAAATACAGCCAATTCATTGTCTGCAATTTTAGTTGTGAAACGATGGATTAACCACTTTTTCTCACAGTGATTTTGAAGTAAAAATTTAATTTAACTTGAAAATCTTATCTAAAAAATAGCCCTGTTCGTAAACTGCACAAGTACCAAAAAATAATATGAAAAAATGTTCTCCACTGGGGAGGTGGGTAGCCTCGTATTTACAAGTATATCTCCTGTAAAAACGGTTCTAAAATCTATTTTCAATCGATATTTATTCGATAATGCCGAATTTTTCAACTTGGCCAAAAGTGACGAATTTTCCGTTTACGAATTTTCCGTTTACGAATTTTCCGTTTACGAATTTTCCGGTTACGAATTTTCCTGTGACGAGTTTTCCTAAATTCAATAATCAAATGTTAAGATTTTAAATCTAAATTTCTTCTTTGAGATCTAAATTATTTTCTTATGAAAGACATAGAAGAGTGAGTTGTAAAGTCGAACAGAATGAAGGAAGAAAGCGACCACGTGTTTGCGCGTGTTGTCTTACCTGCTGGGATGATCGCGGGGAGGGCGGAAATTAAATTAATGGCGGCTGTGGTTTTTTGTACGATTATTGAGCGATGACGTCAGGCCTCACGTGACTGTTTTTCTGACCACCGATTGGCTGATGATGAACACTTGGACAATAAAAGGAGTATGTTCAGAAGATCAAGGGAGTGTCTATCAACTGCATCAGTGTGATTAGACGTCCGACGTGCGTGTGTTAATCAACTGCCGTAGTTGCGTAGTTGCGAAACGTATACAAGCTATTTCGGCGAAATGGGGGAAAAATTGACCTCAAATTAATACCAGAGTTTGATGGATCGAACCCGGTAATTGACTGGGTGGAAAAGGTGGAATTACATTGCCTTTTGTCTGGCGTAAAAAACCTCGAACATGTTGTTCCTCTGCGCTTGTCCGGCGGCGCCTTTGCGGTGTATCAACAGCTCAGCCATGAGGGCAAACAGGACTACGAGAAAATCAAGGTGGCACTGTTCAAGGCGTTTGCGATTGACCCCACCACTGCTTGGGAGCAACTTGAGGCAAGGACCTTACGTCCAGGCGAAACGGTCGACGTGTACTTGGCAGAGCTGACGAAGTTGACAGTGTTGTTTGGTGGACTGCCTGAGCGGGCCTTAGCATGCAAATTCCTAGCGGGACTCCCGACAGGAGCGAAGCAACTACTACGAGCTAGCTCAAGTGCAGATTCGCTTCCCCTTAATGACCTAGTAGATCGGGCCAGGACTGTAATGAAGAATTACTCCGAAATGAGGGAACCAGTAAGTGCTGCTGCTCAGTCCACACCGAATGATAAGAAACCGTATCAAGGACCCGGTCCACGTGGTGGAATCGTATGCTACAGATGCAATGGACAGGGCCACATCGCAAGGAACTGCCGGCAACAAGCAATGGCTGTTCGCTGCTACCGGTGTAAGGAAGCTGGCCATATAGCTCAAGACTGTCCGGGAAACGGAACCGGGGATAAGGTGTCAGCGTCGACCTCTTCCCCACGCAGAAATTAAATGAGACGCTGCCGATCATCCCGATATATATAAACGAAACACTGTGCTCAGCACTCCTCGATTCCGGGTGCTCCCGCACTATCGTATGTGCAGATCTCTGCCACATTTGGAGAAAGAAGAACGTCAGAGTGACTACCATCAGTAGAGAGACGCGCACATGTTGCGGCGTGGGCAATGTAACTATACGGACGAAGAATGGAAGCTCCGCTAACCTAGAGGTGCTGGTAGTGCTCGAAAAACCCCTGAGTTTTGACCTGCTCCTAGGATATGATGCCATCAGAGCCCTTGGTGGTGTCCATATAACGGTGACAGGGGCGGTACATTTTCAGGAGAAAGCCCCAGTGTGTGCTGCGCTAAGGATCGACCAACCAGACTTCAGCGTCAAATTTGACGAGCAAAAGAGGGTTTGGACTGCCTCATAGAAGTGGTCGAAAAACAGTGAACCAGCCAAACTGCAGAATGGAATAACTGAATACCATGTGCCCGACCACATGAGGCCCGCGTACGAAGAGGAACTTCGCAAATGGATCGAGGATGGCTGGCTGATTCCCTACCCATACAAAAAACTTGGACCTCCTAAGGGTCTGATCCCATTAATAGCGGTCGCTCAGCACAACAAAGCCAAAGTCAGGCCGGTAATGGACTACCGAGAACTGAACTCGCATGTCGATGCGTTTACAGCTGATGCTGACGTGTGTGCTAGCAAACTACGAGAGTGGCGCCAGCTGGGTTCTAATGTGCCCCTGTTGGATCTGAGAAGGGCATATCTGCAGGTCCGAGTTAACGAGACAATGTGGCCGTTTCAGACGGTAGTGTTTGCCGGTAGGAGGTATTGCCTCACAAGACTGGGCTTTGGGCTGAACGTTGCGCCCCAAATAATGAAGACGATTGTCAATGCTGCATTGTCACAGGATAAGACCGTAAAAGAAGGGACATCAGCATACCTTGACGACATATACGTGGATGAAGACATTGTGCCGTCATCACGTGTGAGGGCCAAGCTAGCCGAACTTGGACTGATGTGTAAGGATCCAGAACGCTTGGAGGATGGCGCTCGTGTCTTAGGGTTGAGCGTTCAACAGGAGCGAGGGACCTTGAAGTGGGGGCGCGGAACTGCATTTTCTGAAGTGCCCCATGTCCTTACGAGGCGGGCTATATTTTCCCTGTGTGGAAAACTGGTGGGACACCTACCAGTAGGTGGATGGACTCGGGCCGCGACAGCCATCATGAAGAGGAGGGCGAGTGCAGTTACCAAAGGTTGGGATGACGAAACGGTGGACAATTTTTTGCGGCGCATGGTGAAGGAGACCATCACAAGAGTCGAGCAGGAGGACCCCGCTAAAGGATATTGATGCGTCCAGGGAGACAGGCTAAATGTGTGGGTGGATGCGAGCTCCCTCGCGATCGGGGCGCTATTGGAGATGAACGGGTCCGTGATTGAGGACGCCTGCTGGTTGCGACCAATGGATGATGCTGCTCACATCAACCTGGCTGAGTTGGATGCGGTAACAAAAGGAATAAACTTGGCACTCCAGTGGAAAGTCAAAGAATTATGCATACACACAGATTCGCTGTGCGTATACCACTAGATACTTGACACACTAACAGGCAAAGCGAGAGTGCGCACCAAGGCGGCTACCGAAATGCTAATCAGACGAAGGTTGGAGACAATAAGGAAGTTGGTGGAAGAGTACGACCTATATCGGTGAATGCGGTGCTTGTCACTTCAACCTGCAATCTTGCCGATAGACTTACCCGTGTGCCCCAGAGATAGTTCGACGCAATGAAGAAAGAAGCCGAACCAGGGTCTTTATGTGCTGCCTCTGTTGAGGAGACGGATAAAATCAAGAAGGTACACCATGACAGTGGACACCCCGGAGTGAGACGGACGTATTATTTCGTACGCTTAACCAACCCGTCAGTGTCCAAAAGCAAAGTAGAAGCAGTGGTCAAGGAATGCCAAATATCCCAGTCAATCGACCCTGCTCCCACCAAATGGCAGAAAGGTCGGCTGGAAGTCGACGAGAATTGGAGCCGACTGGGCATGGACATAACCCATTATGGTGGTCAGCACTTCCTCACACTGATCGATTGCGGACCAACGAGGTTTGCGATCTGGCGATTATTAACAAGACAGGACTCGGCTAGTGTCATCCGTCAACTAGAGTCCATATTTTACGAGCGGGGGCCACCTGAAGAGATTCTCACTGACAACGACACAGCCTTTTGCGGCGGAGAATTCAGGCGTTTTGTAGACGAGTGGGGGATCCGGCTTAGACACAGGTGTGCATATGTACTGAGTGGCAACGGTATAGCGGATCGGTGCCACCGAAGTGTGAAGAGGATAGCAGCAAGGAAGCAATGTACGATTGCAGAGGCAGTATATAGGTACAATACGACACCAAAGGATGACGCGACTACTGAAAGTGCACCTGCTAATGCGATACATTGCTATCGAGTGCATGTTAAGGGCATTGACGCCTGCCTGCCTAATCAGAAGAGGACGCAAGGACGGTACAAGTTGGGGGACGCCGTTTGGGTAAGGCCTCCCAGTAACCGATGTACGACCAGTTTCAGAAGAGGACGGATCACCGGCATAATTAGTGAGCAGGCTGTGCTGGTTGATGGTACTAAGGATGTCCGGCCCGCCCTTGATACAAACCAAATATCGAACAGCGAAAGTGATGAATCATCCAATGATGAAATGTGGATCCGACCTATGCCCCATTGCCGTGATGACATGGCTGAGACCCTCAGCACAGATGGCGATAGTTCCAGCGCCACTTCTGAAAGCCCCAATGACGATGGAGCCCAGCTTGATGGAAGGACTGCTGGCAACGTTAATGGCGACAGATCTGTTACCCCTCCTGAGAGCTCTGATGAAGATGAAGAAGTCCAGCTAATCCCCCTCTGTAGGAGTGCCCGTAACAAACGACCGCGGCCGCAAGGCCGCATGTGTGATCTTGAGACCAGAGGGGAGTGTAAAGTCGAACAGAATGAAGGAAGAAAGCGACCACGTGTTTGCGCGTGTTGTCTTACCTGCTGGGATGTCGCGGGGAGGGCGGAAATTAAATTAATGGCGGCTGTGGTTTTTTGTACGATTATTGAGCGGTGACGTCATACCTCACGTGACTGTTTTTCTGACCACCGATTGGCTGATGATGAACACTTGGACAATAAAAGGAGTATGTTCAGAAGATCAAGTGAGTGTGTCTATCAACTGCATCAGTGTGATTAGACGTCCGACGTGCGTGTGTTAATCAACTGCCGTAGTTGCGTAGTTGCGAAACGAATACATACTCCTAAAATCATTATATATATAGTAAGTTATAGAAATTATATGTATGGTCATTAAGCTACACAGATGCTTCCACGTTTAATCTCCGTAGGCAATCGTGAGGCTAGCTCTACTTACGTATCGAGTACTGTAGAAGTAAATACTGAAGATTGATACATAAAAAGTGTATCTCCTAATAACATTTTATGCGAATACATAAAATGCTACTAATAGTAGTAGTAGTAGTAGTAGTAATACTAATACTAATACTAATACTACTACTACAACTACTACTAATAATAATTATAATAATAATAATTATTATATTTTAAAAAAATGTATTTAATTAAAAATAAATGTTTAATGATGCTGGCCTAGGGTGACACCAGACACACTATTAGTAGAAGGTCGAAGAGTATGAGAAGACAGCGGAGGTACAGCACAAACCGGACTTCCACTGGAAAAGTGCGGAGAATGCTGGGACATTGTGGAGGCTTATTGCCACCCAAATCCCAGAGAAGACCAATTGTCCTTGCCAACGAGAAATCAATGGTAAGAGGTTGTTGCGATACCGCATCGTTATCGAAAAGAGGTTAACAATACTGGATATCTAAGGAGGATTGTTATTACTCAGACTCCAGGAAATACCACTGGTTGTTGTCGGTGAGCAATCAATGACGATGGTCTGTGTGAGAACCTCTAGTGAGTACAAATAATAATAATAATAATAATAATAATGATAGCAATAATAATACTACTACTATTAATAATAAGAAGAAGAAGAAAAAGAAGAAGAAGAAGAAGAAGAAGAAGAAGGAGACGAAGAAGAAAAGGAAGAATAACAACAACAACAAAAAATATATTTCGGCTGAGGGTAAATTATGTAGGCACTAAGACCCAGACAACCTCCTTGATTTGGTAAGTCTGGTCAAACGCCAGACATATGTATCACTTATTTCGTCTTTCAAGTTAATCATGAAAGTGTCAATCTCTTTTTGTATTGGTCGGGGAAAATATTTGCTTTTGGTTTCTGAGATTTTTTGTGGCAACTTATTGTCGCTGTTATTTTATATCATATAAACAATGAAATGGCGAGTTAAAAAATCTGTATACACATTGAACAAAAGCAAATTTAAAAAAAGCTTTTGTTTTGCGCATACAAACACCCACCCACACAAGCACACATACACACACATCCACCCACATACACACACACACACACACATATATATATATATATATTTATATATATATATATATATATATATATATATATATATATATATATATATATCAGAATGTATACGCTACTTTGCCCGAATAAATACTACAAAATCCGAGGTTCCAAAAAATGTGACTCAAACAAAGTAATTCAAGTGTATACGCGAAGGGGAAAGGAAACATATATCTCAACCATAAAAACATACTGAACTCGAATCGTGTCTATTGTCTAATGATAGATGCAATTGATTGAACACAATAGTCACCATTTACTTTCCTATTTACAAGAGCAGAGTAAGACACGAAGTTGTTTTTTAAATGTAGGCAAATCCAGATCCCTTAAAAGGGGAACTTTGGATTTCAGAAAAAAATGCCTGTCTAGAAGGATTCCTCTTTCACGTACCAGTACAGGAAAGAGTAAGTTTAGTATCAAAGAGATACTACATTTTGCTCTGAGCCAAAAGGCAATATTTCTAATATAAAGAGTTAAAAATGAACACAACACTCTCTATGGTATCGGGTATCAGAAGTTGACAAATATTGCCACACCTCTAAAACAGTACATACGAGAGGGCTGACGTTTTCATATTGAACACGTCCTGAAAAATCAACAATAGTCTAGGCAACAAGTAAAATTAGGCTATTTTTTCACAAAATGTGCAAACGTCAAACGTCCAAATATTTACTTAAACAGTGAAATTATTTTTTAGTGGATGTGTACACATCACATAAAAATCCAAAAGTTAGAATTTGAAATGATTTTATTTAAAACTGTACACTTCAGTTTTTCGAGGGGAGATCAGTTTGTTATTTAACTTTAATGAAAATGATCAAAATATTTGTTATAAAATTTTTAAGTAAACTGATCACTCTGGTTGAAATTGCGATACGAGGTGTTTTTCTTAAACACCGTCGGAAAATTAAGTCGAGAGATTCTTTTAGAGTAAATGTTTATTAAATACTGAACCCACAAGAAAAAATTACGAATTGTGTTTGTATTATTTTCTTATTTGTAAATCAGTTGTTTAATATTTAAATTACGAGTTTATACCAGGAACTTTTCACCGAAACATAAACGAGATTTCACATTTTAAGGGATTATGCTACAACAAGATATAAAACTACCGCATAATAATAAAACAACAACTTAATTTTATATTTAGATGGGAGATTTTGAGGGGATAACTTCGGAAAAAACGGGTAATCATTTTTATTTTAAATTTCTGCCAACATCAAGATCACAACTGTAACACAGACACAATGAAGGTTTGTTTTATATCTATCATAAGATAAAACTTAACCCTCTAACCTTATCGTTCAGAACAGAGACAATGCCACATTACAGCCAATTATTTCACGAGAAGCCGCTAAATGCTCAATAATCTTTTTTAACGAATAAAGAGCTTACACTAATTTCGAGCAACTCAAATTTCTTTATTTTTCCGTAAATCATCATCAAAATGTCGTCCATCAAAACAGAAAAGCACCTGCACAAAAGGAATCGAAAGATCTTGCAAAGATTCATGTATCGGAAAAACTGAGAGGCGTGCAGTGTAGATATCAATCCGAAGTATCACCCGGTAGGTGTAAGTATGTTTCTTGTAGATAACAAGGAAAAGGGCACCGATATTTTTAAACGGTGTAAGTATGTTCTTTGTAGATACAAAGGAAAAGGGCACCGATATTTTTAAACGGGTTAAGTGTGTTCCTTGTAGATACAAAGGAAAATGGCACCGATATTTTTAAATGGTGTAAGTATGTTCATTGTAGATACAAACGAAAGGGGCGTCGATACTTTTAAACGGTGTAAGTATGTTCCTTGTAGATAACAAGGAAAAGGGCACCGATATTTTTAAATGGTGTAAGTATGTTCTTTGTAGATACAAAGGAAAAGGGCGTTGATATTTTAAACGGTGTAAGTATGTTCCTTGTAGATAAAAACGAAAGGGGCGTCGATACTTTTAAACGGTGTAAGTATGTTCATTGTAGATACAAAGGAAAAGGGCACCGATATTTTTAAACGGTGTAAGTATGTTCCTTGTAGAACAAAGGAAATTGGCACCGATATTTTTAAACAGTGTGAGTATGTTTTTTGTAGATACAAAGGAAAGGGCACCGATATTTTTAAACGGTGTAAGTATGTTCCTTGTAGATACAAAGGAAAAGGACGCCGATATTTTTGAACGACTAATGAGTTAGGTCGCAATTCTGTATGTTTACAAGTACTACAAAATAGTCGTCATGATAGTTTTTAAAAATTTTGATTGTATATTTTTTCATATTGTAACATTTTAGATACATTTAAAATAGCATTATATTTTAAAGGATGTGGAAAATAATTTAAATCGCTACATTATTACTTGATCAAAAATATTGATGGAAAAGGTTTTCATAATTTCAGGATTTTAAATAATCATTTCGATACTTTGGATGAAACAATGAAGTATCAACATCATCCTTAAATGATCTCAGAAAAGTTTAGCTGACGTTTTCAACAAAGCCGTTTAAATTTAATTCAACTTTTAAACTCTAAACTAAAAGCTTGCAGATTAGTCACGTCTTCTCACTTTTGAGGAACGCAGATCAATTGTCCTTTTATTTATTTTGTATTTTTCGACTTTTGAGGCTTATTTGGCGTTTATTTTTTTTCTCTACAATGCTAAGCCTTGACGGGCAGAGCATGTACTATTAAAGACAAACAGATTCATAACGTATCCAAGTGTGTTAGTGAAATCAATTCTACAACCGCACAATATCTACAGAAGCGTCAGTTACACTATTTCCCTTTCCACTGTAATTGGAATAAAAATAAAATTTCAAACAAAAGCATATTTCGAATGTCCACGTTTGTTTTTGATGTCTTCGATAAAACATTGATAACTATTCTTTTTTGTTAATGTAAAATATGTTTAATTCCTTAATATTAAAAAACATTTAGGTTGAAAACACACAAGTTGTTTCAGAAATTATTTGCAAATCAATTTCTTTCACAAGTTAAAAATCTCATTAGAATTACACTCCCGTCCTGTCTTTTCTAGCTAATTTCTCAATTTCCCCGTTTTTCTGAACTTAACACTTTCCATCCTCTTATTGGCTCTTCTTCAACGTTCTTCTGTAGAAAATGGAATTATTTTGCAATAAAGCACTGTTTCTACCATATATTTAATTCGATCATACT